>JBBPBS010000115.1:5666385-5677547 GCA_037974835.1 Cicer judaicum | reverse complement strand
ATCCAACGTGTCTTAAGAATTAAATTTATAATATTAATAAATATTATATTTTTTAAATGAAATAATTAGTTATATCTATCTAATATCAAATAAAAAAAGATATTATTTGTAAAAAAATAAAAAGCAATCCAGCGTATCTTGAATAAATTTATTTTAAAAGACTCTTTTAAATGAGATCACCGTTACTTATATTTATAATAGTAATAAGTATTAAATTAATATTAGTTATATTAATTCCATATCATATAAAAAAGATATTATTTGTATAAAAGAAAAAAGCAATCCAACTTCTCTTAAGAATTAAATTTATTTTGAAAGGCTCCATTAAACGATATTACAATTACTTATATTTAGAGGTTAATTGATATCAGATGATAATAATAAATAATTGGTGTTATAAAAATAAAAAACTAATTTACAACCTTTTATTTATCGGATGATTCAGACCATTATACTTTGATTCTCACAAATTATATTTTCACTTTATTTTTTAATACATTGTTTAGTTGATAGTTTTATAACTATTCAAAATACACGCAAAACTCACGTGTACACTCTTACTTGACCCTAATTTCGTCAGCTCTCCCTAGCTATTGCGACGGCTTCGGCGGCGGCAGTGCACCACCATACACCGATGGCGACTCTGAGCAAGATCTTTTCCATCTGACTTGCGCGTTTTGCCTTCACGAATCGCGCACCCGATTTTGATTTTAGGGTTCTCTCTAAATTGGGGTTATAGGGTTTTGTGATTTTTTTCTTTTGGTAATATTTTAATCTAATTTTGTTGTTGTTGTTAGTTGTTGAAATTTGATTTTGAATCCAATTGTAGTTGTTAGTTGTTGAATCTAATGTTGTTGGTAGATTTTGAATTTTGCAATATGTGATTATTATTTGATGCTGCTGTTGTTTGTTGCTGAACTCAATTCTGATTTGATGCTGCTATTGTTAATTGTTGAACTCAATTCAGCATTTTTTAACTGATTTGATTCTGATTCTAATTTCTAGTTATGAAAATTGCACTTTTTGATAGGGACCCAATTTTTTAAGATTCAAATAGGGCCTACAAAAACCTTAAGACGGCCTCAACTCAAATCACTTACTGGAAAAGCCAAATCTGGCCGGAAAACGCAGAGTCGTCCCAAAAGATTGCCACCAGAGTCCATCAGGTTTTTACTTTTCTTTCTTTCATTCAGATTTCCCTTACCCTTTTCTGTATCGCTCCAGCAGAGCAGAGCTCTATTCACTGCAATTCCGCAATTTGTGGCGCAATTAACAATATAGTTTAGTTTTTAACTAGTTATTGATTCTAGTTATGTGTATGTGTGTGAAGGTGAAAGGCGAGGAAGATGAAAACAGTTTCTGGAACGTGTGATTCATCCAAAGAGATATCACTTTCAAAAGCTACCAAAATTCTCTCCAAATTTGTCTCTGCTGACAATGGTGCTTCAAATGTCCTCAATGCATATCTCCACCGTGCTTCCGAGGCTTTCACTGAGCTCAACCAACTTCACAAGGATCTTAAACCCTCGCGCTCTCATAGGAAGCATGGCCAAAGCAATACAACATATGACAGTGGCAGAGTTGTTGGAAATTCTGTTAGGAGTGTTGATGTGACATCCAAAAACGAGTTTGGAAGTCAATGCGATGAAAAGTCGACTCAGAGTGCTGTTAAGTTTAGTGAAGAGATAAATGGTTCTGTTGTAGGTGGAAGTGAGAAGCATAAGAAAGATAAAAAGAAGAAGCATGAAGATAGGGAAGGTGATGGAAAAATACCCAAGAAGGAACAAAATGAAATTGAATTGGGTCATGGAAATGAAGGAGAGATGGAGGAGGGAAAGAAACAAAAAAAGGAGAAAAAGAAGGATAAGAATGTAGAAGGTCAGGTTGTAAAGGAACAAGAACAATGGGAAGAGATTGAAAAAAAGATAAGTAACGGTGTGAAGGTTGAAAATGTAGGGATAGTTGGTCCTCACGAGATAGAAATTAGGTCGAAAAAGAAATATGAAGCCGCAAGTGAGAATGTGATGGGACAAGAACAAGGGAAGGAGATAGAGAAAAAGATAAGCAATGGTGTTATTGATGGTGAAAATGGAGGGCTAGTTGCTTCTCGAGATATAGAAATTAAGTCGAAAAAGAGATACGAAGCAGGGAGTGAGAATAAATTAAATGCTGAAGAGGTGAAGACGGATCAAAAGAAGAAGAAGATGAAGGAAAATGTCGAAGAGAGAAGTGAAGATAGATCTGGGGAACTGTCTAAGAAGAGAATGAAAAGGAAACACGAGGGTCATGCCTAAATTTAGTTATTAGTTAATTTCACTTGATAGTTAAATCTTTTACAATTTTGTTCAAGAAATTTTCACTTGCAAGGTTGCTTACATTGTGGCATCACTTTTTGTAATATCATAGGACATAAGAGGAGTTTACTTCTTGATTCCTCTTCTACATTGTTTTTGTCATACTAGGGTTATGCCTAAATTTATGTGTTTACTAAATTCACTTGATAGTTGTTAAATCTTTTTCCAAATTGATGATGAATTTTGAGTTGTAAGGTTGCTTATAACATCAGAGGAATTTTCATGCTGATTTCTTTCCTATATTTTGTTTTTGAATACTTCTTTGTAGTCTTTACAACTGTCACATCAGAAATGAAATGCAGTTTTTGTATTGATTGCAACCATTAGTTATTGGTGATAGAGAATTCTTCATGTAGATAGTGTATAGAGTAATAACCAGATATCATGGGTTCTGGGAGTTTACATATTTTCAAGATAACTACTTTTGTTTCATGGAAAAAGAAAATACAATGTCATTTGAAATACAGCAGTTTCCTTTATAAGGTAATAACATTAGTTGTCTATAGATCTAATTTTGCTGCCACTTCTGCAGAGCACTTTGCAATGTAAATTCTCTATTATTAGGCTTTGCCTTTGCCATTACCTACATCCTGAAATTAAAACAAAGTACATTAAGCACACAGATCTGTGTATACATTGACATAAGTTCTGAAATTGTTGTATTAAAGTTATCAAGCCACATAAAACAACTGTAAGGTATAGCATAAAGAAGGGATGGGATCCCTGTCCCTGAAAAAAGGGAAACTGAAAACAAATTACTTTAACGAAGTTTAATAAAAAGAAATTACAATTAGATTATGTATGTAGTAGAAACTTGTTACTTACTTTTGCTATTATAAACAATGAAATGGCCTATTTTTTTTGCTTTAAGATATAATATTTATGCATCTGGTTACCTTCTTATGGCTTATTGCATTTCGCAATATAATGGTTCTCGATGACTTGATGAGATTAAAGACTGTGATCCTCGTTTGTCCTTGATCATCATGTTCAATGTATGGGAGTGGTTGTTAGGATTAAAATGTTGACGTGGGTCACTTGGCAATGTCTCTAAGTTATTTGTGTTAGTTTTAAAATGTGCATGGAAAATGCCGCAATCCATGTTAAATCTAGTTGTCATAATTACTTTTAACCTCCTTCTGTTTCTAAAAAACCACAATTCCCTCTGAAAATATACATTTAGAGTAAAAAAAATTATGTTTTTATCTAGAGATGCATCTTCAGAATGCAAAAAAAAAAAAAAAACTGTATTTTTTCAAATACATATTTTTGATGTATACGTGAGGGTGGGAAAAGAACTCCTGTTAGGATATCCATTGTATCATTTGTTATTCTAGTTATTAAATCAAGATAGTTTATTGTTGAAAAAAATCCAGTAGTATATTTTTGTTTCATTTGTCTATGGTAACAAAGTTAGTTGATTGGACCTTAGTTTTGCATTCTTTTCCTTATTGATTGATATGAAAACGAAAAAGGCATGACAATTAAAAAAATTTAAAGACATATTTGTAAAAGAGTGGTCAAAATTTAAAATAGAGGATAAAAAAAATATTAACTAAAAATAAAAAATATAATTTATGTTAAGAGTATACATATATAAATAGGAGCAACCAGATAATTCAAATACATTGTCGAGTGTCTTTCTAAATGCATTGAATTTGTTGGGAGTACGAGGGCCGAGGAATAAATATTATGTATGGTTTGAGAGTTAAAGATGTCCGAGAGCATCATGTCATGGTTTCATAATCTTGAATTTGCATATATAATATCAGAAACAAACAGTGAAGCATACTTTCAACCATAAGGGTGCAAGGCTCAATTCATATGTTGATAAGGGACCCATCTCCTATTCTCCATCTATAATCTTTATAAAAGAAATAAAATTTAATTAAAATTAAAATCACGTTTTTAGTAAAACTCTATAGATTAAAATTTAATTTTAAATGCAAAATCAATCAAATAGTATATTAAAGTTAAAGTTTAACCTACTTATATTTTTCTATATATAGTATATTAAATTTGCCCATAAAATAAATACATTGAATCTACTATTTATTTTTTTAAATATATTTTAACAAACACACCAGTGTTTATAAAAAAATGATTGTAATTTTCAACTTTTGTTTAAGAGAAAGGTCAACTTTTATTGCAAAGAAAAATAACAAAGCTTTTAGTCAAATACTTACCAATATCTCAAAAGCACATTTTAAAATATAAAAATTATATTTAAAATTTGTACATCCAACTCTTTTTAAAAGAATGTACATTAATTTTCTTTTTACAAAATATTTATACTTTTGAACACATGTTAGCTAAACCCAAACTTTTATCATAGTATTTATTACATGACAAATTGGGACCCCAAAAAAGCCAAAAATCGACCGTTGCATTTCCCTGTTTCCAGGCTCTGCCTCGTACTCCTCACATCACACCCCTCTCTTTTCTCTTTCTAACATTCAAATTTCAAACTTTCAAATTCCTCACCCAAAAAACCTGTCACTACTTTCGTCTTACATCTTCATCACCAACACACACAAAATTTTGTGTTTTCTTCTTCTAAAAACACAATCTAAAACTATATTACTCTCTCTCTCTCTCTCTCTCTCTGTTTTACACAATGAGGGAAGAAAATGCCAACAACAACCCATCAGAAAACAAGTCCAAAGCCTCAAAATTTACAGATCAAAACCAACCTCCAAAGCATCAAACAACAAAACCAACCAACCCCAACAACAATCACTCAAAACCAAGGTTATGGGGTGCTCACATTGTCAAAGGTTTTTCAGCCGACAAAAAAACCAAACACCAACAAACACTTCCGACAAAAAAACAACAAACAACCTCGGATGCTGCTAACCAGAAAAACCCTTTTGTTCCAGTTCAATCAAGAGTGAAAAGATCACTCATGGGTGATTTATCATGTTCCATGAATGTTTCTCAAGTTCATCCACATGCTTTTCCAACACATAGGAGACAATCCTCTACTGATTTGTTCACTGAGTTGGATCATATGAGAAGCTTGTTGCAAGAGTCTAAGGAGAGAGAGTTTAAGCTCAATGCTGAGTTGGTTGAGTGTAGGAGGAATCAGAATGAGGTTGATGAGCTTGTGAAGAAAGTTGCTTTGTTGGAAGAAGAGAAAACTAGTCTATGTGACCAATTGGTTGTGTTGAGTAGGAGATGTGAAGGGGTCAAAGGGGAAAACAAGGATAGTTGTTATATGCAGAATTTGGAGCTTGAAGTTGTTGAGTTGAGAAGGTTGAATAAGGAGCTGCAGATGGATAAGAGAAACCTCACTTGCAGATTATCTTCTATGGACTCTTGTTCTGCCAACTCTTCAGTGGTAGTTTTTTGCAATTTGACTAATTCAATTTTCATCAGCCACAATTTCTTTTTGCTATTTTTCATAAGCTATTCTATTACTTATGAAAGCAATTTGTAGCTTATAAAAATCAGTTTGACTTTATTTTAAGTTATATGCAATCTGTCAAGGTAGTTTCTAAACTATATGAAATCCATCAAATTAGTCTTTGATGTTATATATTGACAAAAGATACTAGGGACTAACTTGATGGATTTTTTTTTTTTTTTTGTAGTTTAAGGAGTAACTTGACATTACTATTTATTATTTTATGTAGTTTAGAATTTAATAGGAGAACAAATATACTTGAGGGACCAAATTGATGGTTTATTTCAATTTATACAAAATAAAATAGAGGAGGGTATACTAGTAACACTTTATTTGGGTTAATGAAGTGAATTGAAGTTATCTAATGTGCTTCATTATTAATTATTAATGTAGCTAGATTCATTACTAAGCCTATGGTATTATTTCTTTTCAGTTTACACTTCTTTTTCTTATTGATTTTTTTTTGTTGCACATTTTTCTCTTCTTAAAATTAGAATTTGAGCTTCTTAACCACAGTTTGGATCATCTTGTAGCTTGTGGAAGTGAAAGCTCCTCAATTACATTAGATTTGTGATTAGTCCCTTAAAAGATACTCCTATAAAGCTTGCAGTTATTTATGGAGAAGTTAAAAACAGTTTCTGGAAAAATAGAAATGCAGAAACTAATTTCAACGCACCATCTAGCATAGTTATTGAAAAGTTAATCCAAACTGGCATTTGATTTAGGTTATTGTATGTTTTGTTAGTTTCTTTCATTTGTTCTTTTAAATTTTTTGTATTCCAACAATTTTCTATAACTTAGCTTTTGCCTCTCACTTTAGTTTTCCTGAATGCTGATTCACCTTTCTACTTCCATATTATAATTATATAATCAGAGTGACATTGTTGCCAAATTCAAAGCCGAGGCGTCATTACTCCGAGTCACAAATGAAGACCTGAGCAAACAAGTAGAAGGTTTACAAACAAGCAGATTAAATGAGGTGGAGGAGCTTGCTTATTTGAGGTGGGTGAATTCATGTTTAAGAAATGAATTGAAGAATACAACATTAGATTCTGATAAACCATCTAGTCCTCAATCTATTGTGAGTAGTAGTGGAGATTCTGTTACTTCTTTCTCTGATCAAACCAGTAGCTACTTAAAGTGTGGTAATAGTAGTGGAAATAGTTTCATCAATTTAGTTAAGAAGCCAAAAAGGTGGCCAATAACTAGTGAATCATCGCAAGTAGAGTGCACAAGTAGTAGTATCATTGACAAAAATTGGATTGAATCGGTTTGTGATGGGAGCAATAGAAGAAGACATTCAATTAGTGGTTCCAATAGCTCAGAGGAAGATATTATTGTATTAAGTAAAAGAAGACAATCTAATTGTTTTGATTCTTTTGAATGTATAAAAGAAATGGAAAAAGAATCAGTGCCAATGCCATTATCAATTCAACAATCTTGTTTGGAGAAAAGAGCATTAAGGATTCCTAATCCTCCTCCAAGACCTTCTTCATGTTCTATTTCTAGCAAAACAAAACAAGAAAGCTTAGTTCAAGTTCAAGTTCAACCTCCTCCACCTCCACCTCCTCCACCACCTCCTATGAATTTCGCTTCGAGAAGTAACACGGCGATGGTTAAACGAGCTCCACAAGTAGTGGAATTGTACCATTCACTCATGAAGAGAGATTCTAGAAGGGATTCTTCTAATGGAGGACTATCTGATGCTCCTGATGTTGCAGATGTTCGTAGCAGCATGATCGGAGAAATTGAGAACCGATCATCACATTTACTTGCTGTGAGTAGACTTAAACCTTACATATCAAACTTTATAAAATTTCAATTTTTTTCATGAAAAAATTTGTTTACAATATAGCTGATGATTTAGGCTACCTAGTACTAGTTAATAGACCAAAATGTATTGCAATTTGCAATCATAAACCAAAATTTTGAAGCCATTATTATATTTATTTATATGTATGCAGATAAAAGCAGATATTGAAACACAAGGAGAATTTGTAAATTCATTGATTAGAGAGGTGAACGATGCAGTTTATCAGACCATAGAAGACGTGGTGGCATTTGTGAAGTGGCTTGATGATGAACTTTGCTTCCTTGTAAGTTGCTTTGTGCTTATAATCTTTGTAGCATGAAATTGTTCCATGTACATATTTACTGTATTAATGTTACTACTTTAAATTATTACATCCAAACTATCCATCACAGAATTATAATAGGTAGCTAATATTGTTAATAATATCAATGACATGCATTTTATTGTTGCTAGTAAATTCAGTATGTTATTGTATATGCATAGGTGGATGAAAGGGCCGTTCTTAAACATTTTGATTGGCCAGAGAAAAAAGCTGACACATTAAGAGAAGCATCATTTGGTTATCAAGATTTGAAAAAACTGGAATCTGAAGTTTCTTCATACCAAGACGATCCTCGGATACCTTGTGACATTGCTCTAAAGAAAATGGTTGCATTATCAGAAAAGTAAGCTACTCAATTATCTCTAAAAGTGCTTTGTGATTCTATAGTTTCATGTTGCAAGACACTTATGTTTGTGTTTCGCTGTAGGATGGAACGTACGGTTTATACTCTTCTTCGAACGAGGGAGTCGCTTATGCGAAATTGCAAGGATTTTCAAATTCCTGTAGAATGGATGCTTGATAATGGAATCATCGGCAAGGTACATCATAATGATGAGATGAATGTGTAAAAAAGACTATAATAGTTTCATTGCATTACTATGATAGCATAACATATATTAAGGATTAGGCTTGCAAATAAATCTTCATTAACAATCATCCATTTTAAAAGATTGTATTAGTATCCTATGAAACTGTTCTGAAAACTTTAAAAAGCATAATGTTCTATCTGATATTGCTTCTTTAAAGCATTTTATATATCTTGTCATAACATTGGATTCAACTATTTTATTGTTTTTGTAGATAAAACTAGGCTCAGTTAAATTGGCTAAAAAGTATATGAAAAGGGTAGCCATGGAAGTTCAAACAAAGTCAGCATTTGATAAAGATCCTGCAATGGATTACATGGTTCTCCAAGGAGTGAGATTTGCTTTCAGAATCCATCAGGTTTGTCTTATATAATAGACTTCTTTATCTTTGGACATGCTTTTAAGTTGGTCCCTCCAATGTAAATTATAATTCATGTTTCTTCTGTCTTAAGATTAATGCAAATTTTTCTTAGTTAGTTCTTTCTAGTATTCACAATTGTGTTATGCTAAATCATGAACAAAATCTTTTCTAGAAAGAACTAGTTTTTTTTATTTTATTTTAAATATAGATAAGGCTTAAATACAGTTTTGATCTTTATTTTATCTTATCACGATTATTTATTAACAACTAAAGATAGAGTAAGAGGTGATCTTTATTTAGTTGTTAATTAATGCAGTTTGCGGGAGGATTTGATGCGGAAACAATGCACGCATTCGAGGAACTTCGCAATCTTGCATCTCTACTTAACAAGACATGAAGAGAATGATGATAAGTTCCAGCTTACCATCTCAGTAAGCCATAGACTAATATATTCCATAAGATTTTGGTGTATACTTCAAAATAATTCAAAATCAAATTATGTTGTGTAACTAATACAACAATGAAGATAAATGTATTAATATGTGGTAGAATGAGATTCCCTACCATTTGAAAAACTTCAGCCTTTAATTAAAGTAGAGATTATTTATTTTTTTAATTTTATGGACTTGTTTAAATACCACATCATTGACCAGGTTATTTTATGGGATGAAATAGTAATTTTGTGAAATTAATCAAGGTTATTTGAACTCTCATAGTCACATTGATTTAAATATGTTATTTTTCTTTAACAAAAATATCACCGTAAACACGAATATAAAAAATAAGTCTAGAGACGAAACATCTGACTTCTAATTTAAACTTACAATTAATTTTAAAGTTAAACAATTCTACTCAAATACATATAAATATATTAAAATTCATCTTTAAATTTATAGTAAAAATACATGTTTTTCACTAAGTTTGAATTTTTTTCGAATTATTGTCATAAATATTAAGATTTAATCGAAATATTGTAATAAGTTAATTGTTCAAACTACTTTTCATATAAAGAAAATTAAAAGATATTGATTACGTATTTATAACTTTATTATCTTGTTTTTACGACGACTATACATGTATTTAAATTTTTGTAGAAAAATTTAAGAAATATAGACAATTTATAAGATTTGATTGTTGTATGAAAGATCGATATTATTGTAACAATGGGTAGAGTTTCAAATGATAAAAAAAAAAAAATTCAACTAATTCTTATCGAAATTGAGATAAAACACTAACATGCAAATATAATGTAACACAAATGATCAAATTGAGATAAAATAAATTTAAAGATCTTAAACAGAAAACTATTAAATGTTAAAATAGGGGTAGGTGCGTGCTTAAATTCAAACTTAATGCTATTATTATTAGGTTGAACGTTTTATTCTAAATTTAAACCTAGATATTTACAATTATAATAAAATTATACTATTTTTGTAGGAAAAATAAAATATTGGTGTGATTTTATCTAAGTCTAATTTCATTTCAAATCAAATATACCTTATATTTAAGTCTAATTAATATTGTTAAGTCGTACGTTTTATTTCAAATTTAAACTCAAATACTTACTGATTGTTGTTTTTTTCTTTGATAGATGATCCAAACTTTATCTAAATTTGAATCCTAATAAGAGATATGCTATAGATCATAAATTATTTTTACAATTATAAGAGAATTGATCATTTTTTTTTGAAGAAAAAAAAAACATTGATATAATTTTAGCTAAATTTAAATTCGTCTTAAATGAAATGTGCCGTAAGTTCGTGTGTGATCAATATGAGTTGTTGGAGATTTATATTAACCTTTAATGCAGTGGTGAATAAAAAAATCCTTTAATGCAGTGTTTGATTGCAGGAGACAAAATAGTTTTTAATACTGGACAAGCAAAGTCGGATGATGACGGCAGAAAATGAATAAGCTTGATTAAATATATTATATTTGATTGGATTGATAAAAAAGAAAACAGCAAGAAAGACGAATTTTACAGTTAAATTTATTTTAAAATATTCTTTTTTTTTTACTTATTAAAAATATTCTTAAAGCTTTTTAAATTGTATATTTTATTTGACTATATTTCAGTTAATATATTTAAAATATTTTATGAACGGAGTGGATTGAATTTATGAATGGAACTGTTCCTACAATATAGTTATTACAATTTCAATTTTTATTAAAAAGTAATTATATTTAATATTTCATTTTTTTTGTAATGAATGACTTATTCAAAAAATATCTCAAAAATAAAAAAAAAAGTATTTTAATTTTTAATTATACATAAAAATTAATTAATAAGAGATGTATTTCTCCTAATTAACCATTTTT
>JBBPBS010000115.1:5651861-5666062 GCA_037974835.1 Cicer judaicum | reverse complement strand
AAAAAATAAACTCTATTTTTCTTCGACAAAATCTATTTTAAAACATTGGATAAAAAAAAAAGAAAAAAAATTGAATTCATCTTCACCTAGCTGTATATGTTAAAAAATGAATAATATTTTTTTATCATATTATAAAATGTAAATCGTTTAATGTTATTAATCATAAACTGTTATTTTGAAATCTTAATTTTATTATTGTAATACAAAAATGATAATATTTTTTATTATTTTATATTGTTTGAACATGTCCATTAAAATCTAATATTTATAATTTATATTAATTATAAAAAATTGGTACAATGTTATAATAAATTTTAATTAACTAAGTTGAACTTCTATTAATAATAAAAAAAAGTCACTTATTAAAAAATAAATTATTAGATTGCAATATTTTTAAATCAAGAACAGAGAGAGAGAGGGATTTTTTATTAATATATTTTATTTTTTATGATACTTAACTAAAATGTTATAATTTTGAAAATGGTTACTAAAATGTCCTACTTTTTAGGGGTGGCATAAAAACTCTTTTCCGGAGAGCGACTTCTCAAAAAATTATTTTTTTGTTCTAGGAGGTCGTTGGACAGGAATACCACCTCCCAAGAGATATGTACCATATTAAAATCTTTTGAGAGGTGGCATCCCCGAGACTTTCTATTATGGAAAAAAAATTGTTCTTTGTAAAGTCGCTATTCCAGAAAGTTTTCATGTAATCCCTAAAAAATGTAGGACATTTTAGTAATTATTTTTAAAATTGTGACATTTTGGTTAAGTATAAAAAGAGAGAGAGAGAAAAAAAACACAGCGGAAATTGCAACGCGTGAATAATTTAATTTAATTAATAGTTTGGAAAAGAGAGAAGAGAAACAGCAGAACTAGAAAGGGGGAAAAAAGCAGAAATAAAATTTGGGGAAGATTGGAGGGAATGAATTGATGAAAGGAATTGAGCGGTTAATTTAAGCCAAAATTGTAAGAATCGCGTTTGATCGATTTCAATTCCAACCACCGTGTTTGATGTTCCTATTCCTTCAACTGCCATGCCCAAAATGAAACATCTACTGCGAAAGCTTCACATCGGTGGTGGCGCTACTACAATCAATAATCACAATCATAATCCGAACGCAGCATTACCACTTTCTCACTCTCACACAACTACTCCTACTCCTACTCCTTCTTCTTCTTCCGTTCTTCCTTCTACATCTCCTTCTCCTTCCCCCTCTCCTTCTCCTTCTCCTTCTCCTACCGTCGTTCACAATTCACGAAACGACCCCGACCGTGGTGTCGTCGACTTCAATCTTTTGCAGGAAGAAGAGTTTCAGGTTCAATTGGCTCTTGCAATTAGCGCTTCTGATTCCGATCCTCATGATGCTGATGAATCCGCTCAGATCGATGCTGCTAAACAGATCAGCCTTGGTTATTCTGCTTCTCTCACCGATACTCCTGCTCTCGTTCAGTTTCAATCACTTCGTTATTGGGTACTGTGATCAATTATTATCATTATTGTTATTAATTACTATTAATTCTAATTTATATTATTGTTATTAATTACTGTTTATTAGAATTTACAAGTACAATTGGAGTTAGGGGTAATAAAATCATGTATCATATGACATATTTTTGTTTCTTGTTTAGGGTAATGTTTCTGAATTGGGCATTTTGTAGCTTTTCATTATTAGTGCTTAGTTAGTTCCTTCAATGTTGGAATTATAAATATACTTTCGAACTTTTCTTAGAGAAAAGGGGTTATGCACTATTGGAGTAAATTAGGTTGATGTGGCAAAATAATAGGTTCTCATTGGATGTCACTGCTAGGGTCTCTCTATTAAACTCTTTTTCTTATGACTGAATTTGGATACTGCGAATTATATGACTTTAGTTGAACAATACATGATGTGTTATATAGGCTCGTACTACGTGCCCTTGATTTCTAAGGAGACAGGAACCTAAAAAAATGGAGGTTAATAAATGAATGGCGACAGTGTAAAATTATTTTTTTAGTGTATGTCCAATCATATTTCACACCGTCTTGTCTTGCCACGTCATTACACTTCTTCTTTAAACTTGATTGTGGCAAGATGGTGAAATATAGTTAGATGGAGGGATATAACCTTTTGCATTGTTAGTGTGTAGTTATTAAACTCGTGAATGATATATGATGAAAGGTTATTTCACACTGTCTTTCCATGTCATAATATTTCTTCTTGAAACTTGATTATGGCAAGATGATAAAATATAAATAGACGTTTGTATAAAAAAATTGTGTTGTTAGTGTAGAGTTGTTAAAGTGATGAAATGAAGACTATATGGATGTAAAAATGGATTTTGTTTGTATCTGTTTTGGATGTGTAATTAAGTCTGGCTTCTTGCTGTTTATGGACATTTGTGTCAATAGAATTGGCAGTTTCGTAATGGTGTGTTTTATTAGTTGGCAAAAGTGAAAAATTGGTAATTATAATTATTTTGGAAATGTGTTTTTTTGAAGCAGACTGTGTTTTTATCTCTGGCAGAATTACAATGTCATTGCTTATGACGAGAAAGTGATGGATGGGTTTTATGATGCCTATGGGATCACCTCAAGTTTAATTGAACGGGGAAAGATGCCATTGTTGGTGGATCTGCATACTGTGCCCACCTCACGAAATGTTGATTATGAAGTAATCTCGGTGAACCGCGTTTTTGATGTTGAGCTAAGTCAGCTTGAGGAAAAAGCCCGTGCATTGTTTGAAGAATGTTCAGTTTCTGAACTAGGATTGTTTTTGAGTGGCTTAATCCAGAAACTTGCTGATGTTGTTGTTAATAGAATGGGTGGACCAGTTGCTAGTGCCGATATAATCATGAAAAGGTGGGCTTTGAGGAGTCGTGAATTGCGAGATTCTTTAAGAACTGTTGTCCTTCCTCTTGGCTGTCTAGATGTTGGACTTTCGCGCCACCGAGCCCTACTTTTTAAGGTAAGATTTTCCCAATTTTTATTGATTAAAGAGAATTTACATATTTACATGTACAATTCAAACACTTCAGAGGTGAGACAATTGCTTTCGTTCAATTTTTGGACATCTTCCTGTTGTATGTGTTATACGTTTACTTTTTGAGTTTTGTGGTCCATTTAATTTGTTCTGTTCAATTGTAGACCGTCTGAGCATGGTATATATCTTGGTAGTTGGTAGTGCTTATCATTTGTCTAATGGCAGAGTTCACATTCTATTAAACAAGCAGTATACACAACTAAAATGAACTTCCTTTATCTCTAGCAGAAAGCATTTACTTATATGATACCTTCAATTTCAAAGTTAATTCATTTGATTTCGACTGAAGCTATTTCATCCTTCTGATGCTTAGGTACTTGCTGATAGGATTAATATTCCCTGCATGCTTGTAAAAGGGAGCTATTACACAGGAACAGATGATGGGGCTGTGAATTTGATTAAAGCTGATGATGGAAGGTATTTATCTTATGGCATTTTAAAGGAGTTTGATTCAATTGTCACTTTAAATTAGCCTCTTGCATAATTGATGAGTGATCAGTTATGACAGTTGGCATGTATTCTGTGGAGTAAAAAACTCTTTACTGTACTAAGTCGTCATGATAGTCTAGACTCCAGAGGCTGAGATTCCAAAAGCAATATTTCACGTTTTCCATTTTGTATTTTTGAGACAGAGAATTCGTCCACCTTTATGAAGTTAACGAGTATATAAATTTGTTAAGCATGGGATCTTATTCTTATGGTAAATGTGATTTAGACCGTATGGGAACAATCATTTAATTTATTGCATGTAATTTATACTTACTTTGATGCTCGTATAAATTTTAGTTGATCTATTTGAGTATTCTTCTTCCGTAGAAATTGGACCACCAACAGTTTATCTTATATCATTTAGCATTATGCTGCTATTATATTTCAAGGGGTGTTCATGAGTACGGGTAAACCTGCGAACCGGTCACCCAAATCAATCCAATCCATTCAAGTTCGGATCTACTCTGAACCAATCCCCAAATATATTCGATTTGGGTAGCGGATTTAATGTTTTGAATCCACGAATCCGCGAATCCAACACATTGACGTGGCATATATATTTTTATTTATTTATTTACTATTGATATATAGTCAAAATTTAGTTGTTAAACTATGTTTGAGAATTTATTGCTAATTTAGTTAATTTAAGTGTTTTGTTGTGTTTGTGGATGTATTTTAAGTATTGAATGATATGTTGCGACATAGTTTTATTATTTTTTAGATGTTCAAATATTTAAAAATATATTCGCTTCGGGTAGCGGATTTAACGTTTTGAACCCATGAATCCGACATTTTTTTTAAATAAAATAAAAAATTCTATTACCTGCGAACCCAACCCAACCCCACTCATATTTGGGCTGGTTTGGTTCGGGTTTGATAGAAAAATCATGGGTTAAGAGCTCAACCCAACCCAAATAAAATTGATAGGTTCGGGTATCGGATTTGGCAAAAAACGACCCGACCCAACCC
Organism: Cicer judaicum; assembly: GCA_037974835.1. Classification (NCBI taxonomy): domain Eukaryota; kingdom Viridiplantae; phylum Streptophyta; class Magnoliopsida; order Fabales; family Fabaceae; genus Cicer; species Cicer judaicum. Next base: position 5,661,584 of record JBBPBS010000115.1, on the reverse strand, counting down.
GTGTAAACCCGTTTATAATTTGGCAAATGGCCTTGTAATTAGACAAACTGTGCTGATCTTGTGTTAATGTTGGAACAATTTTAAGTTCTTTTAAATTTTATTGTACTGATGCAGTGAATACATTATTGATATGATGGGTGCTCCTGGTACTCTTATTCCTGCTGAGGTGCCCAGCAGTCAGATCCAAAACTATGGTTTTTCTGGTAGGGATCTTGCAGAGATTGTAGGACAGACTAACGACACATATCCAATGCCTGGTGATGGAACTGGTGTGCTGGGAGTATTGTCTGATTGTACCATAGGGAGGGTCCAGGCAAAACAATTATTAGAAATCGGCTGTCAAACAAAACCAGATGAAATGAATCATGTTAAGGTAAATGAAACAGGGAGATTTGAGCATACAGAAGCATATGAATGCTCATCACATCCAGAGTCATCACATGCACAAAACATGCATGTAAAAAATGTCTCCAAGTATGTTCTCAGTGCAGCAAAGAACCCAGAGTTTGCCTCAAAATTGCACAATATTCTTTTAGAAAGTGGTGCATCACCTCCTTCTGATCTTTTTTCAGATATGAATCCCCGAGATAGGGGTTTAGATACTGTTCAAGCCGACCCAAATAGGTTGTTATTAAGCTATGAAAAGTCTCTCTTGCTCCCTCAAGGAGTGGGCTCTGCTGGTGAAACAAGGTTGTGTCAATCGGCTCACCAGTTAGCCGAACAGCAAAAAGAATTATGCACAGATGCCATTGAATTTTATGATTCTACACAAAGAGGGAATGTTTTTGCTACTGTTTCCGGTAAAGATTGTGATATAGAGCAATCTAATACATCAATTGTTGATTTTGCTTCTCCTAATACATGCAAGACATGTAAAGAAAATTTTCTCGAGTCTTCCTTGCCCAAGGCAACCCTTTCTTGCAAAAGGCATTATGGTGTTGACTGTTCTTGTTATGATGATGAAAGTGGTCCTAGTAATGAGGTTGGAGCTTCTTCTAAAACCATTGAAATTGGGAATGATTCAGTCACTCAGATAAACGAGACAGTCCATGGAGATTGTATCCTATATGATGATGGTAAAAGCAAGAAAGTTCACCCAATACTTGGTGAAGACACAGAATGGGAAATTCAATGGGAAGATCTTCGTATTGGCGAGCGTATTGGTATTGGTAAGTATATGCTCAGACTTTAAATATGATCTTTTAGATTTAAAGTTATATAAAAGCATAGGGTCTTGAATAAATATCTTTCAATAACATAATTGGGAACTTGTTAATTTCTTATAGCTCATTGTTACTTCAAGCAATTTGGAAATTTTTAGATATTGCTATTTGATATAATGCATTGCACTAATAGAGATCAAGTAAAAGGTGGGTGGAAGTATGCTGTTGTCTCTGCTAGGATGTATCCCTGCATATCTAACTTTACAGAACTGTTCCTTGTAGGTTCTTACGGTGAAGTTTACCGTGCTGATTGCAATGGCACTGTAAGTCTGCTCATACTTCTTTTTTGTGGTCTTAACTCTCAAGTACATCAACAGTTTCCTGTCATGTGTCTTTTTCTTACTATTTAAAAAGTTGTTAGAATCGCATAATCTGAAAATTTTCAGATTACTCCTAAATGACTTCATTGTTCTGCTGTTAAATAATTATTTTATATACAGATTAATATTTATAGTTAGTTTTTTTCCCCAATTTGTCACATTCTGTTTCATATCATAGTATGACCACAGTCACATATCAGCTCACAGGTTTTTTCAGTTACTCATAATCGAGTCTGTTTCATGAGTAATTTTGAAGAAAGAATCCGGTCCTATGAAATGCATACTTCAAAAATTATCCAGACGGTCCTATGAAATGCTTTTGAAGGCACACATATTGTGTTTATATTCAAGCCCGACCTAGACCTAGTTTGCGTGATACATTATTAAAAAGTATAGAAATGCACATGCAAATTGAATTGCTTGTTTTGGTAACAGGCAAATAATCAATTCCTTTTCTGTTAGCCGTCGCTGAAATCAAGATCTACCAATATTCTGTTTTTTTTTTTTTTTTTTGCGGAGGGGGTGTAGAGAGGGCCTATCTCATTCATCTGATTTAAGATAACTTGGCTAAGGTTCAGTGCATGTATGTCTATGTACTTGTACCTTCATTCTGTTAGACTATCTTTAGATATTCTATAAATGCCTTTTATGGATGAATATGCACACGTTTTTTTCTTCTACAATGGACTCATGTAGCCATTTTATGTCTTCGGGATTCTATCTGTCTTTTTAATTTGGTGTTGGAACTTTTATTGCCTGTCTCCATGGGAAGATCTCATTGTATAAGACTTGCTTCATTTGTGAAAGTACTTCATAATATTTGTGCTTGTATCAATGGATTTGCAATGGCATTACAGGAAGTTGCTGTAAAGAAGTTTCTAGACCAAGATTTCTCTGGCGATGCACTAGATCAGTTCAAATCGGAAGTGAGCAACTGTTACTATATGCATATATAATCAGTACATTCATATCTACATATAAGACTCATGACCATATATTGCCTTCTGCAGATTGAGATTATGCTAAGGTTGCGACATCCTAATGTTGTGCTCTTCATGGGAGCAATTACTCGTCCTCCACATTTCTCTATCTTGACAGAGTTTCTTCCGAGGTTAGTTTAACTTTTTTTTTTGATGCAGTGAGTTACATACAGGCTTTCCCTTGTAATTTTCCAACATGCAACTTTTTCCTTCCCCAAATCATATGATTAATTAACTTCTTTATATTATTGTCTTGCTCATTAAAAAATATTTTTTACTTTGATACAGAGGCAGTTTATATAGGCTATTGCATCGTCCCAATCTTGTACTTGATGAGAAGAGACGGTTGCGTATGGCTCTTGATGTGGTATGAATTGGAAATACCTGTCTTCATTTCATTTGGTGGTAGAAAAAGAATTTATTAAAAAGAACAGAGAAAAATGCAATTAGGCTGGGGATAAGTTATCCTCCAGAACAGAAAACCAACATATTGTCAAATAATCTAAGCCTTCTTAGCCTCATTATTCGTGCAAAGTTGAGGGTCACTCTTTTCTCACCAAGAACCCCAAAAACTATCCTCATTTTAAAATTTTGTATTGTAGGTATTATTTCTCACTTTCCTTTATTTGATGTGAATTTACTGTCCTCTTGTCAGGCTAAGGGAATGAATTACTTGCATACCAGCCATCCTCCTGTTGTCCATCGTGATTTAAAGTCTCCAAACCTTCTTGTTGACAGGCATTGGGTTGTAAAGGTATTCATAGTTGACTTGTCTGCAGACTTTACTTCACAAGAGCTGAAAATAAAAGCAATATAAAATCAATTGGGTGCTAGAAGAGAATAATAAAATTAAAAGAGTGAAAATCTACAATTATGCCTGCTAGAAGTTGAGTAGTTATGTTGAAGAAATGTCCATTATTTATAGATCCAAATAAACTGGTGATAGAATTGTTTTCAGCTGACAAAAAGGAAAATTGAAAAAATATCTATTATTTATAGATTCAATAATTTATCCTTAACAGTTTTGTGACATTACTAAAAGTTTTGTCCTATTTTTTGTGTGTTCTATTATAAAGTAGATAAATTATTATTTTTGTTGATGTTGTTGTTGTTATTATTATTATTATTGTTATTATTATTATTATCTCTTGTTTTGTGTATAACAGGTCTGTGATTTTGGTCTGTCCCGTACGAAGAACCATACATTTTTGTCATCGAAGTCATGTGCTGGAACGGTAATTCATCATTAGATAAAACTTTTAAAAAATCTAGAAATAATAATTGATATAAATTACAATTATAGCTGGTTTCTCTGTAAGGTATGTACTTTTTATGAAAAACAACCTAAAGATATCTTTTTCTTACAGCCTGAGTGGATGGCTCCAGAAGTCTTAAGGAATGAGCCTGCCAATGAGAAGTAAGTTAAACTTGCATGTGTATGCTTTCGTGAAAGCCAAATGTAAGAGTCCAAGATGTAATTTTTAAAGTTTGCATGCAGGTGTGACGTGTATAGTTTTGGTGTGATCTTGTGGGAGTTGACTACCACGAAAATCCCATGGCACGGTTTGAACCCAATGCAGGTTGTTGGAGCTGTTGGATTCCAAAATAAATGTCTTGAAATTCCAGTAGATATGGATCCCGTAGTAGCTCAAATAATACGTGATTGCTGGCAAATGTAAGCATTAATTCTTCTTTTAGGTTTTCTGATTGTTACTATAGCATCTAGAACTATGAACGACAAAAGAAGTTCTAAAATATATGCGCAGTAACCATGTTTGCCATCCTTTCATTAAATTACGAAGGTACTTGAAACTTGATAGAAGCCATATTCTAGACACTCATTTGATGTCTGAAAAGTTGAAGGCAGATTTCCTGTAGTGTAATAATCAGTTTTGCTATTTTTCTGTCTTTGATATTTATGATTTTGATAATAATTTAATGATATGTTAAACGTGCTTAAGATAGACCACATATTGTAGTTTTGTTGATAGTTTAAGTAACGATTTGGTCCTTGTAGACTTTTGGTTCATATTTTCCTTTCAGATATTGATCATAAAGGGAGCAAAACCTGAATAAGTTGAAATCGTAGGGTCCATTTCTTCATGGAAAATAGAGATCAATAACTTAATGATTAGAAACCATAGTAACTAAAATTCAATTGACGGATGATATTGGGGAAACTGCATGCATTAATTTTTCTTTTAGTAGATTGTTCTATTGAATTGATTTTAGTTATGGTGATTTTGATGCAGGGAGCCACACTTGAGGCCATCTTTCGCACAGCTGGTGTCTCGTCTTTACCGTCTTCGACAACTGGTTGTCCGTAAAACAGGCTCTACACATTAAATATTGTCCATAATAACATAGCTATTGTAATAATACCAGAAGTTGTTCCTTGGTTCAAAGAACCAGAGCAGCTTAAGGTATGTTTTCATCATGACATATTTAAGTGTCCGGTTAGTTCAACATTGGGACTGCACACAACCGGTTCAGAAATGAACATGGTCCCTCCCCAATATCTGCATAAGTGCAGTGGAGGTTTAGTTAGAGTAGGAACAATTGAAGAAACACCAAGGAAAAGAAGAAAAAAAAAAGGTACAAAATTATTCTTTGCCTGCAGAGATCTTATTTGGAATTGTAAACATGCGATCTCTCAGGTTAATTGGAAAAGTGTAAAAAAAAAAAAAACAGAAAAACAGAAACAGAGAGGAGAAAAAACATGTATTAGACATTTATGTGTCTCCCATTACTCAACTTTGAGTTTACATGTACGTATGTATCTCAACTTGAGTTTTCTTGATCAAGTATGTATACCTGTTAATTATCATGACTATCATCTCTTGAAAGCCAATTTTATTATTGGCACGGACTGCATTACCAAAATAGTCGTTGCTACCATGTTATTCGGGATTTTAACATTGTTGTTTCAATTTCAACGTTTTCCTTCAAAATAGTCGTTGTTACCATGTTATTCGGGAACTGTTGAAGCAATGTAATGAAATCAATCTATCTTTACAATAATTAAAATAAAATTGATTTTTTTAAGTATAATAAATTAAGATCGTCGTATGTTTAGATTAAATAAAATGTGAACATACTTGGTTTATTAAATTTTAAAAAAAGCAATTAAATTTGGTAGAATGGTGTGTCATCTGTTATCCTATTATTAACAACTTCACTATTCTTTGACATAATGGAACGGATGGAAAGAAAGGGTTTTGTTTCATCGTTTATATCCTAAAACTAAGAAAATGAGGGACAAAAAAGATTCGTAGATAAATCGATAATTATGTAATAATCACTTCAAAAAATATGTGGACATTAACAAAAGCAGCTACTACAGAGTGAATTGAAGCAGAGCAAGAATGGCAACAATACCCATATTCTCCTCATCCACCCCAAGATTATTATTCCCTTCATTAAAGAATTCCCAACTTTTCAGTCACAGCAACAAGAGAAGGAAATTGTTATTGTTGTGTTTAAGTTCGAAAAATGGAATAGAGTGTCCTGTTCCACAAGAACAGCAACCCATAAACGAGTACCAGTCGCTGTCGACTTCCTTCCCCTTTTCATGGGCCGCTGGTGATGTGGTTGAATTCGGCTCCCGTCTCTTCGTTGTGGGCTTCTCCTTCGCTCTTTTTGTGGGCCTACCTGTAGCCTGGTTCGGTACCGTTGGGGCCCAATCAGAACCCGCGAAGCGAATCGTGTGTGCAGCTTCGAGTGGGGTGTTGGCGGTTACGTTTGCCGTTGTTAGAATGTATCTTGGTTGGGCTTATGTCGGCAATCGCTTGCTCAGTGCCACCGTTGAATGTAATTTTTCTCTCCTCTTGCTCCTAAACTATCATTAAAATAGATATAATAATCAAATTCCATACTCTTCTTAATCTTTGACTTAACTAAGATTTAATGCAAATAATCAAATAAATAATTTTTTTCTTATGATTAATTGTTAATAATAATTCAATTCAAAATCAAATTAACTACCAACAACATTGACACTAGTTTTTTCGAGACTTTATAAACATATATGTCCCCAAGTTGCTTGTTTTTAGTTTATTTCAATGGAATCTTCTTGATAGCTTATACTATTTTTTTTTTTTTTATATGAAAACAATTTAACGGCATTTACTCTTTAATAATGGAAATTAGTATAGGTTAGTAAAACAATTTATCGCATCTGGCACAAAATCCACAATGCCATAACGTTATGGTGGAAATTTGTTAACACGCATATATCATTAGCATTAGAGATATATTTAGTTGCTTGTACTAGTTTGGTATTAGTTTGTTATCTTATATAAAGGCTTCGTGTAATTACTTTTCCTCATTCTAAATACGATATTTATTTTATTTTTTACATTTTTCTTTTATCTATGCTTTCATATAAAATAGTATCATTTTGTCAAAAAAAAAAAAAATCTAAAATAGTAACATGGTAAGAACACTTAATTAAATTGTTTATTCAATAAATATATCAATGTAATACTTTTATAATTAAATGATCTAGTATCAGATATGATTTATATTTTTTGTTTTGAAAACATATATGATTAATGTTATACCATTATGGTGTTTAATCTAATTTTAGTGATGAGACTTTAATGATATGAGAATAATTGTTGTTGTTATTCGATAGTGTTAAGAAATTTTGGGATGGCTTAATCAGTGATAACTCATCTCTTGATATTGCAGATGAGGAGACAGGGTGGTATGATGGACAGGTATTTGTTTTCTGTCTTTGTTACTTTTTTTACTAATGTTTTACCTTATTTTTCATCCAAAATCCTGGTTCATCTTTGTTTGTTGTGTTCTATCTCATGTGACATAAAAAAAAGGTAAACCACTCTTTTAGTCATGAAAATATAGAGTGTTGTCATTTTGGTCCGTTGTAACGCAAGAGACTAATCTGACTGACATTTTGATAATTCAATAATTAATTTGTGTTTTTTCCCAAGTCAAGGGACCATAACGACAGTGTTCTATACTTTCAAGGATTCAAATTGTGGTTTGCCCAACATCAAAATTAAATTTACTTTTGCTATTAAATCTAAAAATATTTCTCTGCAGATATGGGTGAAGACTGCTGAGATTTTGGCACGTGACAGGCTCTTGGGATCATTTTCTGTAAGCATTCTATTTAGCTACTGCTACATTTTATTTGCTGTGGAGACTTTTGTTAACTAGGAGCTATAGCAGCATTATTTATTCTTTCTTTCTTGTGAGTATCCAATTGATTAATACTTCTTCGGCGTCTCAACCCATATACCAAGCTACATCTTCGTGGACATCTCTGTGTATAGTTATTAAACTCTTGCATTTTATGGTAGCAATAACCTAACCTAATGAGTATGCATGATAATTGACTTGTGTCATGTTCAAGGTTAAGCCTGTACTAGGCAGATTGAAAATTACTCTAGTCGGTCTGGCGGCGTGCTTGGTGGCATGTGCTTTTATCTTCATTAACATTGATGACAGTTATCTAACATCAAGAGAAACTGGAGTTAGAGCAATACCTGGAGCGTACAATGATGAATCTGCAAGATCATTTGAACCAGATGCCTTCTGTGGTGAGCCTGATCTTCAATAATACATGTTATAGTCACTTAGTTTCATTCACAAATGTGTTATTTATTAGTCAACTTATAGTCTATAAAATTACTAGCAAAAGAGGTACTAGAGATGTATTTATAATTTCAATTCATAAAAAAACTATAGTAACAATACTTTAACATTCAAAGGATCAAAAGGACTATTTACACGATTATTATGCATGTTTTTGCCAATTGTCCTTTCATGATGATGACAAAGTTTTAAAAATAGTTAACTGGTTTGCAATTTGCTTTAGTACGTGGTACGGGTTTAGATATGTGGTGTGCGACTCTTGAAATTATGAGTATGTGGAAATATACATAGTTGGTACGTTATTTGGGTTTGTGACATGAAAACGTACGTGGGACTTGAAATCTATTTATACAAATGAACTCTAAATGAAAATGGACTCTCTGGAATAGGATTGTGATGGAAACCAATTATCATATTGAGATTTAATAGGAAAGAGTGCCAATGTTCCAGCAATGTAAGGGTTTGAAGAAGACTATGAATCAAAAGGTACCAACAATATGATCCCCTTTTAACATGTCAATAATGGTTGGCTTTAAAAAGTGAATTAAATGAAAACATTGACTAAGGAAGTTTCATGATTTTGTTAAACAGGCTAAAGAAATTATTTTTTTGAAAAAATCAAATCGAAATAAACTAATTACCACTTCCTTGTAACGCCTATTAGATTATATCATATAAAGAGGAGTGTTATTTTTCAAAATTGATTATGTAAAAGAATATCTTTTTGATAAAATAGATTTGATGCAACCGTTGTCGATATTTGTTTTTAAAGCTTATTTTCTGTCGTGTATTTGTGAATTTGTACTCTTAAATCTCATCTATTCACTCTATTTCTTTGTAAACTATTTTTCTATCAAAATGAGATTTAAACTTAACTCTTGTATTATTTAATTAACATTTTTGTTGATCCAAGTAAAATTAAATTCGGATTCTTCAAATAAGATCTCAAGTTTAAACACTATATTTTAAAATAAATGGTTGAGAATGAGAGAGGAAATTGTCTAAAGGTAGTTCGTATTCTATAGAAATTGATAATGGAAAAAGTAATAGATATTTTACATTAATAACATTAAAAAAGAAATTGCATCACATGAAATATCCAGTTTAACGAGTATGTGACCCAAAACTTGTGACTTTATGATCCACAAAGCAGTTACTCGTTTATTGCAACTTGAATGTGAACAACAACATTCAAAAGAAAGAAAAACCATATATTTTATGGTAGAAAAAAAACTACCATATAAAAATTTAAAATAAAAAAGGTAAACTATTATTTTAATCACCGAAAATATAACTTGTTGTTATTTAAATCTTTAATTCAGTAAAAAATATTTAAATTAGTCATTAAAAAATATGATTATTAGTATAAAAATTCTTAAAATATATAATTTACTATCAAAATAATGTTATAACATTAGAAATTGATATTTCAATGATTCGATAATTCATTTAAATTTTTTATTAAATTAAAAACTAAAATAATAACATCTTATATTTTTAGAAACTATAATGATAGTTTACCTTATACTACCTTCTTTTTTGGTACAAACACTAATACTATAATTTTGTTGTAAGTAT
>JBBPBS010000115.1:5582226-5651721 GCA_037974835.1 Cicer judaicum | reverse complement strand
GATTTGTTCCTATGCCCCCATTTGGATATAATAATAAATGTCTAATAAAACTCACATATTAAATATCAAACATTTTTTAGTTTTTTTACAAAAATATTTTAGTTACATTTGAGATAAGATCTCAATTTATAACGTTAAATAAAAAAATTTACGGTGTTGGTGATTTTTGTAATTTCATATTTTATAAAGGTAGATGAATAAATTGTTTTTTTTTTATTTGTTTACGTGGTTACTGATTTTTAATTTATTTTGTTTATAACTTTAATTAGAGAATTAAAATATAATAAAATTTAAAATTAATTTGTTATATCACATTATCTAATCAAAATTGAATTGAGATAAAATATGATGATTTATCTTATTTTATCAAGTTCACTCTCATATTTAGACTCAAATTTAAGATTCTATCTTCAAAATTAAAATCAATTTAAAAAAACCAATACTAATCTTAAGAATTAATATTCAAACTTATTAAAAATCAATTCAACTTTGATTCTCCTAAAATGCAAGCAAACATTTTGTTTTACACTAAATGCAAGCAAATATAGTTTTCAAAACATCCATAAAGAGGGACATTGTAGGGGCCCACTATGAAAGAAAAACATAAAAAAACATTCAAAGGGTTCATGCATCTTTCCAATTTTCCGTCTCTTGCTTCTGTTTCAAACCAAATAAAGTAGTAATTATCAAATTAAATGAATAATAAAATATCAAAATATTAATTTTTTAAAGAAATTTAAGATATTTTTTCCCCTTTTAATTTTTCCATGTGATTTCATCCTCAGAATAAATCTTTACAAATTTTGGGTATCAATGACCACCACCAACTGCTTCTGTTTCAGCATATTGCTCTTCCCCTTCAAACTGCTTTTCTCATCTTTTTGCTTCAGGTAAAAACTCAATACAATTTAGTCCACTTCAGACTATTATTTTGTTTTTTTAAAGACCTGTTATAAACATTGATGTTGTGGTTGTGGTTGTGGCTGTGGTTATTCATATAAAAATAAAACATTGTTGTTGTGATTATAATACCCTTTTAGCTACAACTCTGAACTATCTGTTGCCTATTGTTCTTGTTTTTGTGTGTGTTTTTGGGGACTAAATTAACTGATTTACTTGCATAGTTGAAGGATTTGATTTGTCATCATATTATCAAATATGTAATAATTTGAGAAAATGAGTTAATTATGTAATCAATGTCAGTGTCCTGTCATGTCAGACACCAGTACACTGTACACATCTTCAATCAGAAGCATTGGTGCTACAGAGTATCCAATTGATGGGTTAAAACCTAATTTGGTGTGTGCTGGAATTGGCTTTCTGCTAGAAATGTGGTTTGGCAATGGACAGTGATTTTTCTTTTCTTTTGTTTTTCAATTCTCCTTTTAGGTGGAGGGGGGCACACAATGTAGATTTTGAGTTGTGAATAGTTTAATGTAAACTTTATTTGGTGTCAATGCAAGAATATTCTTAGGTAGCTTAAGTATTCTTGAATCATTGAATAGCATTAGCATGAATTTTTTGTTTTTCTTAGGTTGATGATATATTTATCTAACGTTTCATCTCATTTAGACACATAGGTTATTAGTATTGCTGATAATTTTACCTGTGTTATGCGCCACACAAGCTAGGGGTAAGAAATGTTATAAAATTTGTAATTGAAAACCAAACGCGAGTCTTGCAGTATTTATGTTTTCTAATGCTTGCCTTCACATTTTGCAAATTAAAATCCCCATAAATTACATTGATAGTGCACACATTCATATTATGCTTTGGTTGTTGATTATGGTTTTCTGTTATTTTTGTCCTTGTGAGTTTTTGCGATTATTGTTGAGTGAATAATTGTCTTACATTCTTATGTGATCTTTACTTTGTATTGAGAGCAGAGTTGGGATGTTTAGGGCAGTAGTTTGATACAGTGATGAATCTCCATAGCAATTTGAGCAAAGCTATATCTTGTGCTGTAAAGTTTCATGATGGAGTTGAATGCAAGTTATGACATTGAGCAATCGTGTTCAACGAAAAAAATAGAGCATGAGCTGTGGCCACTAGATCCAATTGATCCAAAGAACGCAAAGTTTCCGTGTTGTTTGGTTTGGAATCCACTTCCAGTTGTATCATGGTTGGCACCCTTCATTGGCCGTGTTGGCATTTGCAGAGAGGATGGAGCTGTTTTAGATTTTTCAGGATCATATTTTGTGAATGTGGATGATTTTGCATTTGGTTCTGTCGCAAGATACTTGCAGCTCGATCGGAGACAGGTACTCTTTCTCAAATTTACCATCACTATCTTTTGTCGCCCTTTGTTTGTTCAGATTGTTCACATTTATGCAAGAATAACATTCATAAAATCAAACACATGAATGCTTTGTTATAGTTTTATCCCAAATTCAACTCTTTTTTGTTGGTTGGTGACAAATTATTTGGTAGTATTGAACTTCATGCCCAATATAATTTGAGTGAAACTGTTAAGGCCATCCATAATGTATTAGGAAAGTAGCAATATAACTATCTGCAATAATTATGTCCTTGTTTAAAATGAGTTGTATTTGTAGTTAGAGAGATCATAAAGCCGAAACCTACAACTTTGGCTCGTTTAAACTCAAGTGATTTTACCTTTTTTTTGCTCTTAATTCTCCTGTTCTTATAGGAAAGGGATCCTAGTATTCCGGAGTTCATTTGGATGGTAAGTAAAGTCTGGTTAAGTATTGCTTCAGCTAAAGTTCAAACTTGGTACTCCCAATAAATCAAGTGGTTTTACATTGACATCTATAAATTCTTTGGTTTGGAATTTAGTGGTTTTACCTGACTTTTCATCTTCCATTTACCGTGTTTGATTGAATTAGAATTTTTGTTTTTGTCACCTTTCTTTCTCCCTTTTATAAGACCTCAGTTGTATTTGTAAATTGTAATTGCCATTTCAAAAGAGGTAGGTAGATATCATAAGATGCTAATTAAAATCAGCACATAATTGCAATTGGATTTTCAAACCACATATGTTGCTTGATTCCTAATATTGAACTTTCATGGCACACATGCCAATATTGAATATAAGATGTGTTTGTTATTACCCTAACAATTAAGTTCAGATTATTTCACTCTGTTTTAAGCCATTTTTTGATGCAATGGTTTGACCATGCTTTTTGAAAAATGCTGGTTATAATTGTGTGACACATAGGTGTTAGCTCAGTGGTAAGAGTTTGACTTTGTAACTTAAACGGACGGAGTTCGAATCCCATCAGGGACAGTCGTAAAATGGACATCAGTGACCCTTTAACTAACAATAATTTCTCCATAGATGCCATTTGTTATGTTATCTCCTTCCCCTTTAAATTTTAAATGGTGTCAATTTTACTTGTTTGAAAGTGTTAGCTCTTACTTGACACACCTGAGATGTTTGCAGTGTTGCTTCCCCTCTAACCTATCTGCACATACATGCAAGCATGGCTACAGGCATTCTGAGTATGGGACCGCACTCACATGGGACGACGCCTTACAGTCAAGTTTGCGGCATTTTGAGAGTAAAACCTACAACCTTTTCACATGCAACTGCCACTCATTTGTTGCTAATTGTCTGAATAGGCTATGTTATGGTGGATCAATGAGTTGGAATATGGTAAATGTAGGAGTCTTGATACTATTCAAGGGTCACTGGGTTGACTTTTGGTCTATTGTAAGGTCTTTCCTCCCTTTTGTTGTGGTTGTTTGCATAGGTATTTTCATGGTTGGGTGGCCCTTCTTATTAGGGTTACTATCCTTCTCTCTACTCTTAATTGGGTGGTTTCTGTTGGGTACTTATTTAGTCACAAACCTATTAGAGTGCTAGATGTACTCTTCAATTGAAGGATGGTCATGAATTTTGTTTGTCTAAACCAAATAATGATAGATTCAAATATCAATATTATATTGTTATTGGAACAAGAAATAAGTGCGTTTATGTCAATATTTTGTTTTGCTGAAACTGTTCTCACTTTTCAAACCCCAAATCCTTAAGAAGCTGTTTTAAGTTGTAGATTTTCTTTTTTTGTATAAATTGATATGTGCAAGCAATTGTAGTAACTATTTCCTCAAGTCGAATAGAACCATGGTAGCAAAGTTCTCCCTCAAGAATTTAATTTCTATTGTATTCCTGGAGAGACTATTGGTTAAGTTGAAAGATTTCCAAATTATCTCATTCAAGCACTCTTGAATTAAGTTGCAAGTCTTCATATTTCTTTTAAGCAATGATATTGACCTGTGAATTAGTGAACAGGGAAATGTTGTTTGGTTAAAAGTATCAAATTTAGTTAAAATTGCAATATTAAAAAAAAATGATATAATTAATTATTCTTCAAATTCACCACTACACCGACACCTAAATATTTCTCGTCTAGTGTTACAAAAGTCACTAGAGTTTTAGAAAAGATATGTTAATTGGATGAGCATGAAATTTTGATTAAATCAACATGTTGAAAATTAAAATTATAAGAGTGGATTAAATTTTTTATTGGTGCTCTTTAATTTAAGATATCAAATTGCTATTTTACTAATTTGAGATACTAAATTTTCCAGCTCTTTCAATTTTGCGAGATCAAAATGCTGAATTACTCCACAAAATTTGAATTAATAAGTCCGTCTTGAAAAGAGTAATTTTTTTTACAAAGATAAAATTGGATGAGATAGGTGTACAGTCCAATAATCAAAATCTTGGTTATTACATGAAGTAACATAATTTAGAATGCAAAACAAACGTGAAATCAGCATCAGTGGACCATGTTGAACATCTTCAAATACCTCTGCTGCAATGCTAAGAGACTTAAAAGGAGTTGAAAAGAAGGGGGGACTGGGAATCAAGCTCCATATTTTGGAGCTTTCCACATCTTAAAGGCTATTTCATGCAAGAACCTATCTGCCGGTATTGTAAGATTTCCACCATTCTGCGTAACAAGAAAAAATGAACACATAAAGTGAAGCAATTATACTGTAATTAACCATTACAGTGTCATTTAATAAGCCTACCACTAGAGAAATTCCAATCAAGGCTAATCTTTAAAACTCAAGTAAAGTAGTGATTTAGCATCAGTAATTGAGTTGCTAGCATTTTTATGCTCTAACAATGATGCTTGCATACGCTTACAGAATCAATTGTACGTGGCATACGAGCAGAAACACTCAAGCACACATGATTTGGGTCAATAACTTGGAAACATCAAAGATTTAAAGTATGTGGACAAAGAGATGAGCAGCGTCTTGGAACTTTGTAGCACCGACGCTTCAGATTGAAAGTGTGTTTGGTGACTAACACGTATCGGCGTCTAACACCGACACGACACTGACACATATAGTTACATTCAATCAGCTCTATTTTCTTAAGTTATTATCATTGCCTACGTGTTAGTGTCAATACCGTGTCTATTGTCTGTGTCAATGCTTCATATGCATCAAAGCAAAAAAAATAGAAACACTAATTGGAACAAAGTCAAACTTCCAACTTGTGAATAAAAACTGAAGTAAAATCTCAAAACAAACCTCCAAGAAGTCTTGGAAGGAAAACCTCTCTGCATTATCCTTTCGAGTCACGGCATGTTGCAATTGAGCAATTAACATGGGCGAATGGTGCCTGCATCATTTGGTATGGAGATAAATATGCAAGACAATCCAAAAAGAAAGCAATGATTATTGATAGCGATATCATTAACTACTGCACTTATTGTTTGATACACACACACATAACAGAACCAAACATGTTAATCAATTTTGATAAACTTCTCTACAAGCACTTAAATGAAAAGAATCTTGCAATTTCTATGAATATTCTAAACTTATTTCTCGTATAAAATGAAATTAGGATTTTTATCTCAGTTTTTCAGAAGCTTTCTCATGAAATTGAACTTCTCCACATAAAAATCTAAAACCCAACATTTTTGTATGTTAAGAACCATAAGCTTATCTTAACTGAAAAGCTTTCATAAATTAAAATTTAATCTAAAATTGGTCTATGTTTTCTTTGGTTTCATGTTTTCAGTGGAATCAAAACATACCGCTTTTTTTTATCATATGTCATGATCTATTCTACTTCTAATATGCAGTGCACCCAACATGAAACAGAAATCATATGTTTAGTTTTATCACGCTATAACCTATCTACCAAAGCCTAGCTTAAATTACCTCACATCCTTGCGAGGAACTCCTCCTTTCATAGCATAACTTTGTAGAGGATAGAGCGCTGAAAAACAAGAGTCCTTCTCATCAGACCTTTTTAACACCGAAAACCTGGATTCATCATTCTCCGAGACCTTGCCATAGCTCATGACAACTGACAAGTGCAGCCGAGAACCGACGTCTGATCCCGGCTGCGCTTGTTTCATTATTGCACCAACCAATGCATCCAGAAACTCCACATCAGCAATTTGTTCACTATCATTGACCTTTTCACCAGCTCCAACGTGAAGTAAAACAAGATCAAATTGGCTATTGTCAAGAACCTTCCCTTCTTGAAAGCCAAGCAACTTGAGAAGCTCAACAGCTACAACATCGCTGTCTTGTGATTCAGAAGAATGTTGTTTCACCAACTCATCCAACTGAACAACACTGAAGCCAAGATTGGCACTAAAAGATTTTAACCCTGAATGGTTGGTCAATATAGCAGCTTTCATTCCCATAAACCTATATTCAGATAACAAAATGCAAAAGTTTTACGTACACAATTTTCTAACAAATCTAACAGAAAAAAAATGTTATCAGCCCCTAAAGTATCATTATCATAAGTATTTGCGAGAGTGTTTGTTTGAGATACTTTATAAAAAAAACAACTTTATTTATTTCCATAAGCTTTGTTATGATTTTAATTAAAAATGAATAGCATAAAAAAAAGCAAGAGAAAATACCTATTAGGTAAGGTTTGTTTAATTGGATCATTTAGGGATGAATCAAGAAGCAAGGCGAATTCTCTAACAATTCTGTCATCTTCGGTTTCTGAAAACTACGTATAATGAAGTGAATTTGAGAAAACAATGAATGAATAAAGAAATGATTAAGAAAAGGGAACCAACCTGATGGAGGAGAATTGGAGAGAGTAGAGAAACCGCATGAAGCAAGGGAAGCGAGAGAGTGAAGGTGTTCATAACTGTGCGATGGATTCATCAACTCAATTATTCCGTCACCGTATAACACCAGCGATCGGCTTGGTTTTTCTGCCATTGCTCTAATCAAATGCTATGTTAGCTTTAACATTCATATCATATATGCTCACTTTTCTTTTCTTCTTTCAAAAATAAATATTATAAATAGATCATAACAAATTATGAGTTTCTTTAAATACTCATCTTTTTATTTTTTATTTTTTTTATTTTTTCACTTTATATTTCATTTACTTAGAATTCAAATTCCATTTTTGTCTGTTCATATTGATATATCAAATAAAAAAAACAACACATAATTCATTTATTCTAAAATTTAAGTAGAAAAAATCTACAAACAAATATATACCACTCTAATAAAATAAATTAAAAATATTGATAATGTGACGAAATTAAAGTAAATGAAATATTTATGCCTCTAGAATTTATAGTGTTGACGATTAAGTTATTGTCTATAGAATTGATAGAGTTGACGATTAAATTATTGAATGAATTTATAATTGATTGAAGTTGATATGAATTTATTGAATGAATTTATAATTAAATAAGTGTCGTCAAGATGCCGAAACAAAATAAAACCACACTATGTAACATAAATATATGAAAGAATTTTTTTTATCTAAAAAGTACTTATTTAAATAAAAGAAAAGAAAAGACAATGTATAGAAGTGATTCTTATTCAAAAATATAATTTTAATTCCAAATTTATTTATTTAATAGAAAAAGTATTAGTTGCTAGTATTTTATTTTAGTAATGAATATTAGAATTTAGACTTTATTCTCAAATCTTGTTGAGTCTCTTAACTCAACCACTTTAAATATGATCCGAGACTAACAAATTAGATATGAATAAATATTAAATTTAATCTTTGATATCGTAGATCTTTGTCAACTTAATTTCTCACATTATTAATATTTTAAAATGATTTTGAAATTACAAAATATTAATAAGGTTCGTCACTACATTATATTTGTTGAGACTATATAATAATGATATCAAGATGATAATGTGGGGTGAATTTGACATTAATGTCACTGCAAAAACAGAAGAAATATCAAAATATCTTAACGCCTCATTTTTATTTTTATTTTAAAACACTAAATATATGTTATTTTTCTTATTTTGTTTTTATTTAGTCAACTCTTAAATCACTCCTGGTGTTGGAAAACAAGAAAAACACACAAGCCCTGCGACTTATAAGCTTGGATGTGTACCTAAAATCACGGTCACAAAACATTGAGAAGCAAAAAACATGGACTGAGTCGTGACATAGATCCAAACTGACACTATATTTTGGAGAAGAATGTATAATGAGATATAATCTCATGGCAAATGAAAAGAAAGAAAAAATGATGATTAATCTATTTCATAATGTTTCACTTGAAGATGTAACTGCAATCCTCTCTATGTACAGTGGAACCAAAGGCATACACTTAGTTATATGAATGAATATACATATAATCAAATCTATAAAAATTACATGCTACAAATATGATGATTCTGTGAGTTTAGAAAATGTTTTTTCAAACATACGAAACATTAAAACTTGTTGGCTTCAAGGTATGGTTGCAGGAATTATGCGGTGTCGCCTACCGTGATTGTTTGTCGACAAATTACCTCTGTTGTTACCATTTACAGCAATGAAACATCCAATTATTTGCCTCAAACAGACAGCATTTAATCTTGATACCAAAGTAACACATTTTTTCCCTCAAAGTTCAGCCTCTGATTTGAAAATAAAACTAGGAAACGCAGTTGTGATATCCCTGTAAAATGACAGAGTGACACAATTAGTTGTAGTTTTAAAGACTTCTAGGAGAATAGAAGTATGAAGCATTTGACAAGAGAAAAAAATCAATAGTTGATATATTAATATATTCATGATTTATTATGCAATGTCCATATAATATCATTCATTGATATTTCACCTAACACTTTATGCAAGTTATGTGAGTTGTTTCACTTTAAAAGAGTTAGATCCAACTAAGAACGAGCGATCACACATAAAGGAATTTTCGCATACTTCAAATAAGGAAGTGTCATGTTCTTCAAGAGAGATGGATTTCGATTCACAAAAGCTTTCCAATCTTCTTTACTGATTTTGCCGTCGTTGTCCTGATCAGCATCTGCAATTGTCTGCAGACAAAGATAAGGTCCTATAATCAATATCTTCCATTGATGATACATTTTCATGTTTCACTAGAAACTGACCTTGTCAACAATAGCTTCAAGAAGATCATCAGAAAGATTCATTTCAGATTCCATCAAAATAGCTATTACCATTTGCTTGACCTGAAACCAAGTTAACCAAACACTTAATAATAAATAAACTTATAATACTTAATGATGTGACTTAAATGAATTAGTAAACTCACTTCTTCTGGCTCAATAAATCCAGTTTGTCGCAGGTCATAGAGCTTAAATGCAACTGCAAATTATCATTATGGGACAAAGACAATTAAGTATGAACACAAACTGAGTTTCTTTGCATGATACTAAAAGACTCTTTTCAGTTTGAACATACAATCTATTTTTTCATCCATAGGGGCATAAGGATGGAAAACACCGAGCGCATGGACGAATTCGTCAAACTCAATAACACCATTTCTCTTCTCATCAAAAAGATCAAAAACCTAGAGAACAAACATGGAGTTTAGCACAACATTAGTAGTACATTCATGGCATTATTGGAAGAATCATGATGGTCTTATTGGACTCTTCAAAAACAACACCTTAAAAAATTGTCTTTGTCTCTTTAAAAGTAACATTCTCTCTAATTTAATTGTTATTTTTTACTACGATGTTTTGTTTCTATTGATGGAACAGAAAAGGAGATAGACTATGTGATTTCAATTTAAGCTATGGTTTGCTATCATGGGACTTGGATCTTCTACAGCCGACTGCAGAGGATCTATTTTGTTTCCACCAATTAGCCAAAGATCATATCATCTCAAATCAATGAACCATAGACTATTATGCAAAGATTACAGCTAAAATGCAGCAAACTGGTTTTCCCCATAATGTCATTTTAATATAAAGTAATTCCATTATAATTTAACTTCATTTCTGATCTAGTAGTTAACATGAAGAAACATGTCATGGCTAAAAAAATATAGGAACTGCTTACTCTATCCAGAAAAAGATTTTCTCCATTTGGGGTTTGAAATAGTGCTAATTGAAGCTCTACCTACAAAAGAAAAAAAGTACAAGCATCATGATCACTGACTAAAGTGAAATCCTCAATGTAAATGTTTACCAAATGATTATCTTTGCTATCTTCCTATTGATTTTGTATGAAAAATGACTAAATTTTTAGCTCCCAATTAAGGTTTACCATGTTTTCCCTCAAAAGATGTCACCCTAATTTTCTCTGATACATTACATTTTTCACTCATCACCGTTCATCTAACAAAATTCTCATCTCTATAACCCTTTTCTTACATTACATTTTTCTTATATTCTAGTAGTTCATTTATTACCAAACATTCGCTACCATAACAAGTTGCTGATATTACGTACCAAAAATATTCTTCTATTTCAGCTATCCAACTTGAATTTGATGATTTGCATCTCCCTCTATCTCTTCATATATTTGTGTGATAAATTCAAGGTACTTAAACTATGTGACTAGTGATATTGTAAGATACCCAAACAACTTGACAGATTGAACTAACCTTGTGAATCAAGCCATCATCAATCACGGAGCTACTTATCTTTTTAAACAGCTCATGCAATGCCTCCACTTCATTAACAGTAACTGCATTATTAACAGCACAAAAGCCAATTATTTGAACTTATTATTGTTCTTCAAAGTTCAAACCAGCAAATGGATAATTATACAGTTTAAAAGTGTCTCATAATAGATAGAGCATAATTAGAAGTGATTGAAACTTTAAAAAGGTAAACTTTTACTTGAAATTGAGATGTTTACTTGATGTAACTTGGGGAAAGAAAATAATTTAAGAGTGTATCAGATAGATTTACAAGAAAGTTGAGTAGTTAGAAAAAAATTAATGTTAGTGTTGAAGATTGGCACTAATTAAGGAGAATCAACAAATTTTGTTTTGTACAGTTTTATGACAGCTTTATGTCCATTAAATATAGATTAGTATTAGTTAATTCCTAGCCTTTCCTACCTTATTAGAATTAGCAATTATGAGGAGAATAACTCCCTAACTCCTAGGATAGATTAGCGCCCAGCCTTAATCTCCTAGTCTGTATAAATTCTGCTTTGTATTATTGTAAAGATACAGAAATAATATAAGAAAATTCCGCATGGTATCAGAGCTCGATCTGGTCCATCCCTAAGAAAACCCTAGCGCCGCCAGCAATGGGTGAACCTTCCGACGAGCAGCCAAAGATGGAAACTAGATCATTTTCGATCAGTTCACATGATGGGCTCAGTCATCTCATCACTGGCCATAAATTAAATGGTCAAAACTATACCCAATGGGTAAGATCAGTCAAGATCTTCCTTCAAGGAAAAGGGAGAGAAGACTACATCACAGGAGACACAAAATGTCCCCAAGAAGGAGATGCCACCCTTCCAAAATGGAAACTTGAGAATAGCCAAGTAATGTCATGGCTGCTCAACACCATGACCAATGAAATTGGTGAAAATTTCATGTTCTATGATTCGGCAAAGGAGATATGGGATGCTGTGAAGGAAACATATTCAAATGTGGACAATACTTCTGCCATATTTGAGATAAGAAGCATTCTACACAACCTTCGACAAGGAGAATCTTCTATTACTGAGTATTTTAATACACTTAGTAGACATTGGCAACAACTAGATGTATATGAAGAAGTCACATGGGACTGTCTAGGGGATAAGGAAAAATTCAAAGAGCTGGTGGAAAAGGACAGAATCTACATGTTCCTATTGGGACTAAACAAGGACCTTGATGAAGTCCGTGGAAGGATCCTTGGAACCAAACCTCTTCCCAAAATTCGGGAAGCCTTTTCAGAAGTAAGGAGAGAAGAGAGCAGGAGGAAACTTATGTTGGGAAATGCCATCTCAACACCTCCCACCGAGAGCTCAGCAATGGCTGCAAGAGGAAACCAAATTCGGCCATTTCAAAAGAAAAATCGTCCTTGGTGTGATCACTGCAAGAAACCAGGCCATACACAAGAAACATGTTGGGGTATACATGGAAAACCCCCAGAAACCAAGCAATTCAAAAACAGGGACAGCAGAGGCAACGCAATTTTTAACCACCAAGAAGTTGAGGTAAAATCTACTTCATTTCCATTTAACAAGGAACAAATGGAGGCTTTACAAAAAATCTTCAAACAAACTATGCTTTCTACAGAAAAAGGCGGTACTGCTGTAGTGGCTCAGAGAGGTAATGTCTCACATGCTCTAAATACTAGCATGGGAAAAACAAAGTCATGGATTGTTGACTCAGGGGCTTCAGATCACATGACTGGAAATTTTAATTTGTTTACTAGTTATTCTCCTTATCCATTTAACTGCACTGTCCGAATAGCAGATGGCACACACTCTAAGGTCATGGGTACAGGATCAATTATTTTGTCACCAAATATTACACTAGAATATGTTCTATATGTACCGAAACTTGATTGCAACTTGCTGTCTATTAGCAAAATCACAAGAGATTTGAATTGTGTTACTAAATTTTCTCCTAACTTGTGTGAATTTCAGGTTTTGGAGTCGGGGAAGACGATTGGCAGTGCTAAAGAGTGTGTTGGACTCTACCTACTTCAAGCTGAAGAATTAGAAAGAGGACTCAAGAACCAGTCATATGCAGCAGTTAGTGTTCCAAGTAGTGACAATCCTGTAATGTTATGGCACTATCGATTAGGCCACCCAAATTTCATGTATCTGGAAAAATTATTTCCTTCATTATTCAATAAAAATCAAAAGCATTTTCAGTGTGAAATTTGCCAATTGTCCACCCTAATTCATAGTGATGTATGGGGACCATCACGCATTAAGAATGTTACTAGTTCTAGATGGTTTGTCACGTTCATTGACGATCACACTCGTGTTACCTGGGTATTTTTAATGAAAGAGAAATCAGAAGTAGGAAGGATCTTTGAGGTTTTTCACAACATGGTGCAAACTCAATTTCACAACAAGATCCAAGTGCTTAGAACTGACAATGGCTGTGAGTACTACAATTCGATTCTAAGTTCCTACCTACAAAAAGTTGGCATTGTTCACCAAAGCTCTTGTGTGGACACTCCACAACAAAACGGAGTTGCGGAAAGAAAGAATAGACATATTTTGGAAGTAACCAGATCAATCATGTTAGCCACAATTGTCCCGAACCAGTTTTGGGGGGAAGCTGTCCTTTCGGCAACACACCTTATAAATAGAATGCCTTCCCGGATCCTTAACCTTAAGACCCCCCTCTCCACACTCCAAACCTTCTTCCCAACCAGCAAAATACTCACCTCCATTCCCTTTAAGATTTTTGGATGCTCATCCTTCGTCCACAACCACAACCCACACCGTAGTAAACTTGACCCCAAATCTATCAAGTGCATTTTTCTTGGTTACTCACCTCACCAAAAAGGGTACAGATGTTACTCACCCATCACCAAAAAATTCCACCACACCATGGATATAACCTTCTTTGAGAACCAACCCTACTACCCCAAAGTTCGCATTCAAGGGGAGCAAGTACACACATATCCAATTGAAACTTTAGAATACCAACCTTGGATGTTTAAACAAACAGAAACTGCCCTTATCCCAGCTGAAAGGACAGCAGAACCTGAACCGGTTGTTGTAACAGAAACTGAAGCAGTGGCCAAGGCAGAAAATGAAAAAAACAATGAAATTGGAACAACCCAACATAATCAAGGTACACACGAAGGAAGTTGGAAAACTTATGAAAGAAGAAGGAGGAAGGAAGTAGAGCCTAGCACAGCTCCACCGCAAAGCCATGAGTCTCACCAGATTCCAGAAAATGAAATCCCTACAGGTAACGTTGTCCCAAACTCTAAACTCCCTGTGAACCTTGACACTGTTGATATTGATATTCCTATTGCTGTAAGAAAAGGGGTGAGAACTTGCACTCAACACCCTATTGAGAATTGTGTTTCCTATGGAAAATTATCACAAAACTACAGATCATTTGTAGCAGCCATTGACAACGTAGAAATTCCAACGAATGTTCAAGAAGCTCTACAGAAACCTGAATGGGCAGCAGCTGTAATTGAAGAAGTCCAAGCACTGGTAAAAAATGGCACATGGGAAATCACCACAATACCTAAAGGGAAGAAACCAGTGGGATGCAAGTGGATCTTTTCGGTTAAACACAATGCTGATGGGAGTATAAACAGGTACAAGGCCCAATTAGTTGCAAAGGGATTTACACAATCATATGGAGCGGACTATGAAGAGACCTTTGCACCTGTGGCAAAACTCAACTCAATCCGGGTCCTATTATCATTGGCAGCAAATCTAGATTGGCCCCTACACCAATTAGATATAAAGAATGCCTTCCTAAACGGTGAGCTAGAAGAGGAGGTGTATATGCAAATACCTCCCGGGCTTGAATCACATGACACCTCAAACATGGTATGCAAACTCCATAAATCCCTCTATGGCTTGAAACAATCTCCAAGAGCATGGTTTGATAGACTAACAAGAGTTGTCAGGGAAGATGGTTTTGCCCAATGCCAAACAGACCACACTATGTTTGTTAAGCACTCTTCGGAGGGAAGAATAGCCTTATTTATTGTCTATGTTGATGATATTGTTATTACAGGAGATGATCATGATCAAACCAGCCACCTCAAGAGTATCTTAACCGAAGAATTTGAAGTCAAAGATTTGGGCCAACTCAAGTACTTTCTAGGGATGGAAATTGCTCGGACAAGGGATGGTATTTGTGTTTCTCAAAGGAAATACACTTTGGATTTACTCAAAGAAACAAGGATGTTTGGATGCAAAGTTGCCAATACTCTGGTAGAACCCATGAAACAAAGTGAAGAAGAAAGTGTACCTGCTGATAAGGATAGATACCAAAGCTTAGTTGGAAAACTAATCTATCTAACTCACACTAGACCAGATATTGGTTTTGCTGTGAGTTTGGCTAGTCGCTACATGTCCAACCCAACTGAGACTCACATGAAGGCTCTAAATAGAATCCTACAATACTTAAAGGGTACACCTGGCCGCGGGCTCTATTTCGAGAAGAGCCACAACCAGGGAATTGAAGTTTATACCGACTCAGATTGGGCAGGGAGTTTATCTGACAAGAAATCCACCACATGCTATTGCACCTTTGTATGGGGAAACTTGGTAACATGGAGAAGTAAGAAACAATCTGTGGTCGCTAGAAGTAGTGCAGAAGCTGAATTCAGAGCTATGGCACAAGGAATCTGTGAAGGGATTTGGCTCAAACGAATGTTGGATGAGATCAAAATTCCTACTAACTACACTATGAGAATACTTTGTGACAACAAGGCAGCTATAAGCATTGCAAAAACCCGGTTCACCATGATAGAACAAAGCATGTGGAAATAGACAAACACTTCATTAAGGAGAAAATTGATCATGAGATCATAAGTGTTAACCACATCTCATCAAACAGACAAACAACAGACATTCTAACAAAGGAACTTCCAAGGCACACATACGAAACTATCAGGTCCAATCTGGGTATGATAGATATCTACCACCCAGATTGAGGGGGAGTGTTGAAGATTGGCTCTAATTAAGGAGAATCAACAGATTCTGTTTTGTACAGTTTTATGACAGTTTTATGCCCATTAAATATAGATTAGTATTAGCTAATTCCTAGCTTTCCTACCTTATTAGAATTAGCAATTATGAGGAGAATAACTTCCCTAACTCCTAGGCTAGATTAGCGCCCAACCTTAATCTCCTAGTCTGTATAAATTCTGCTTTGTATTATTGTAAAGATACAGAAATAATATAAGAAAATTCTGCAGTTAGAATATTAGAAAATATCTTATAATATATTTTATATTATATTAGAGTATTTTGAGTTAATATCAATTTATAATCATAAAGATATCTTAGAATATTTCTCATTATTATTATGAATTGTTCCTGATTTAGGATTGAGTTTATGTTTATCTATAAATAGATAAGTATTGAGTCTTTTGTAATGAAGTTAGCATAAAGCTATTATCAATAATATTCAAACCCTCGTTATTTTCTCTCCTCCTTTTCTCTAAAATCCCACAACTTCAACATGGTATCAGAGCCTATTTCGATCTTCCTCGAACGACTTTATTTTGCTATCGAGTTCCCAACAGTTAGAGAATATAATCATAGTTTCTCTTTTCCAACATTCCGACATGTTTCACTCGTTTTCCGTTCAGTACGCTATTGTCGTCGCTGCCACTATTTCCGGGGAATTTTCCTGCGAACAACATCGTCATCTCCAGATCTGGTTATGACCGAAAGCCCATCGCCAAAAGTCATCACATGTGCTCTCATGCGCTGCTAATCTCTCCCACGAGTAAATCTCACGCGCCGCTGTCTCCACATTGTGTGACAGCGTGTTTTGATGCCTTTCAGTTGCTGCTAGGTCGGTCAATCGCACCACAACCTTATGGTTTTGAATCTGCCCTCGTATTCTAGTTTCGGGCTATAGTTACACCTACTACCTTCAAGATTCTACTGCTGCCTTCCATCTGTTGTCGCTGCTGGAAAAATTTTCTAGCAAGTATTCCGACACAACCACTTCCATTGTGTGCGGAATCTCCCAATCTACACAACCCATATTTTTTATACCAAAAGTTGCTCCACGCACACTCATGTGCCTTCAAGATCCTCTGTATTCATTCCACACGCTGCCCCCAACAGCCTCGAGCTTAGGCACGTTTATCCGTCTTCCGGCACAATGTTTCAATTGTCTAGATTGGATTTTCCTTCCTGTTTCTAGATCTGCCCTTACTTTCCAATTTTGATCAACGAAAAATATGCGTCCTTATTCAAACAACCACTATCTCTCCTGTTCTGGATGCACTTTGTCACTCCGTTGATCGATCATGACTTTGTTTCATTAGAGTTGCGTTGCTTCTTCTTTGGTGTTTATCATACAATTTAGTTCTTACTAATAGATTATAACAGTGACTTATATTCCAACCGACGATCATTCTCATGGTGTCCCTTTTCCTACATATAAATCATATTAGTGATGATTTCTTCTTCCGTTGATGGTTATTCTGAAAATACCTTTTATTTTCATAAGTCACTTTATCTTGGCAAGATGCACTAGCCCCATCTTTGTCCCAGATGTATTGGTCTTACCTTTCTCTCTCTGAATGATGTCGCTCTCTACTTGAAGTATATTCCAGTTTAAATATTTTGAGTCTCTGATATTATTGGTTTGAAGCAGTGTTTTTTAGAAGAACAAACATTGCTTTATTCAATTGTTTGCCATGAGTTTATCTTATGGTGATGATCATTCCAACGATTTGACTAGGCTATATTTTTAGCAATTCTCTTTGACTTCACCTGCATCCTTGAGTTTCTTTTCCATCCTTTTTATCAATTTGCAGATCAACACATTATTTTCTTGTAACAAGCTAAAGCTTACTAAGCTTTAGCTCGAGGGAGAGGGTTAGAATATTAGAAAATATTTCATAATAACTTTTATATTATATTAGAGTATCTAGAGTTATTTTTTATAATTAGTTTATAATCATAGAGATATTTTAGAATATTTCCCATTATTATTATAATTTGTTCCTGATTTAGAATTAAGTCTATGTTTATCTATGAATAGAAATTAGTATTAAGTTATTATCAATAATATTCAACTCCTTATTATTTTTCATTTTCTCTAAACTCGAACCACTTCACCAGACCCGTCAAAGCTGGCTTGAAACCCCACTTGCATAAAGTTTTAAACACTAATAATAAATATATAAAGAGTACTCCATTAGAGTAAACAAAGTCGGATCTAACAGATGTATTATTATTATTATTATTTACTTAATTATATAGCTGTTTTTCTCGTGAAAGAGAATCTATTACTATCATGTAGTATTATTTTATGATCTTAACATGTGCATATCATCATCATTATTATAAAATAATAACAAAGAGAACACCTGTAGCATATTATTGGAAATATATTTGCCGCACTAAAACACCACTCAGTCAATCAGAACCATAACCACCAATTTTAAATATGAATTATTGAAATTAAAGTATGAATTATCATATCGTCATTCAATTCTGACTTTGATAATATGGTAAATGTGTAACATTTTTTTATAAAATAAATTTAGAGTGAACACTTAAAAGAAAACGAAATTCATATTCAAATTCATAGGGTACATATTCAGATCATCCAAATTAATATTATAAAACGATACAATACATATAAATAATTTGATAAAATCAAAGTGATCAGAATATTCATGATTTCGAATTTGCAACATTGACGATTAATCATTGGTTGAATCAATAATTGATTGAAAATGATCTATCAATCTAAATCAAACGAATACTACAATAAAACAGAAAATCAAACAAACGCTACACTTAGACGGAAAATCAAACAACGTCCATTTGAGACGACAAATTCACGAAGAAGAAAAAATAGTTAATGGAAAAACTACTTGCTTAGATGAAAACCAGAAAAAAATAAACACATAGGTAATTCTAAGTCAAGAAATAAAGCAAAACACAAGTGTAGGAAGAAGAAGAGAAACTTGACTTGGTAAACACTTGAAGGTAAATATTTGATATTGTCGGTGCAGGCAATCTAAATCCTTTACGATGCTTGGACTCTAAAGTTTTATCCAATGTTAAAATGTCAACTTTAGTCAAAATATATAATATTAAAAAATAACATACAATAGTAAAATTTGAAATTGAACTAGTGATTGAAAATTGAAAAATAAAAAAGGAAAGTGTATTATTTTGATTAAATTGAGCAACAAAATTGAAATAAAAAGTAAAAGGAATGGGTGACATTACATCTGGTTTCTTCAGCAAGGCGCGCGAAGTCATCAGATGTATAAGCAGATTTGCGATTGCGAAAAATGGAGAGTCGAGGATGAGAATTGAAACAACCTGCGAAAGCAAAAACCAGAACCTCAACGACAGCTATGAGTGGCATCAACGCCGCATAAATACATTCCCCAATTGATGTACTTGAACCACCCTGTTCAATGAACATACAATTAGCATATGCTATTAAATTAATTATGGGGCATGAATTATAATTAGAAAGTCATAATTAAATGAAGAAAAATACTTACAGGAGAAATTGTGGGCATGGTGATGAGATGCGCGTTTGTTGGTTCGTTTCTGTATCTAGGTTGGATGAAAAGTGGTGATAAAAACGGTTATTAATCTGGAAAATGGTGTGCTGCATTGTTTGGTAATTTGGAAGTTTTAAAGCATATTTTTTTTCTGGGTAGAGTAGTTGTGAATTGGCGGTTATTGTGGTGTAGGTGTGATGTTATCTTGTTAATTATATTAGTACAGACAAAAAATTATGTGTATGATATGGTGGAGTTGAATAAATCTAGTCTTTTTGAAAACAGACATCCCCTGTGACTCTTACCCTTTTGCCTTCTCTGGATTGCATCTGGTAACTTTATCTTTTCTATTTTTTTACTTTATGCAAAAAGAGGATATAATGCCTTCAAAATGTCAAGGGAAAATGATTGAAAAAGTTGAGAGTCAAGAATAGAAGAAAAATAACTCACGGTGATTTTCTATCTCGGCAAGTTTGTTATACCTACTTTTTGTGCAATGTACTTTTATTTTTTGATTTTCACCATTGAATTATCACTATTTGATAATATGTTGTTCTCCGGTATTACTGAAAATATTTAGATGTATCTATTATTTTATATAGTAAAATTTTTACTTGACTAGTATTGTAATTTGTATTCTATTATATTCGTGATAAAAATTAAAGTGTCCTATTTATATATACTTTTTTATTCCATTGGGGTTGGTTTGGCTTGTTAAATTTCATAAGAAATGGAGAGTTTATTGAGCTTCTAAAAAAAAAAGTAAAAAATTTATCCTTGTCGTCGTTCTGTACAGATAAATAGATAGATCGCTATAGATTTATGATAAAGTTGTTTGCTTATAGTTATCGTTTAGTCAAATTATGTTCATACTCGTACACGACGAATTAACCATATCTATCATTATTGTTTTTTTCAATGAAAAATGTTTGTACACGTCTTTTTAGTTGTCACAATCATACATTAGGTATATAAGAACGAAATTGAATTGTGTCCATAAAACAAATTTAAAAATGTATAGATTTAAAATAAAATGTATAATATAAATACTGTCGCCGTCCTTCCTTTATAATTATTTTTTATTTTATTTTTATAATTTTAGTTTATTAAATTTGATTTTTCTTATACTGTATTGAATTATTGATAACCTTTAATATTTGTCAAAAGAAATAAGATAACCTGTAATATTCAAAAGTTTAAAGCTAATTAATTTCTAATAAGTACAACACAGCTCGTGTTCTGTTTTTGAGACAATAATTGATGGAGGGATCAAGATTGTTAAAAAAAATGGAATGGAAAATAACATTAATATCATGAGAAAATGAAGAAGCAAATATGACAACACGCCAGTACATCACACGAGTGAACAAACAGCCGCAACCTTAGTACCAGGAGTATTTGTTTCAAATGGGTCGATTTGTTTTGTCCTTCATTTTATGGACTGGGATAGAGATTTGAATTCGCTTATCTAACTTGAATCGCTCGGTGTAGCTGCTCCGTTTTATGACTTTTGTTTTTATTAACTTAACCAAACACAAAAATTAAAAGTATAGTCCATTAATTTACTCAATCCAATTAAAAATCTCTATCTAAATTAAAAGCTAATAAGAATTAGTTTTATGTACAGAGATAAAAAAACTGAACCATATATCCTTAATTAGTATGTTGATACATTATAAAGGTGATAACTTATAATCTCATGTTCATAAATTATACTATAAAAGTAAGTAAATAGTAATAATTTTTTGAGATTAGTTAATACTGATGAATTTATTTTGAATTTTTTTTTTTGTTATTTTGTTTTGATATCTAACTTTTGTTGATAATTATGATTACATTTATTATTTTTGTAAAATTTTTAAATATTTTTTTTTTGGAAGTCCACTCGCCGACGAATCAAATGATGATATTTTTACTCAACTACTTGAATTGGTTCACTTAACTTCCTATTTTTAGTGGGTTAATCACAACTGACTCACTTTGTCATCTCTATCGTATGTTATTATAAAATTTGAAAAATATTATTTTTTAATTTAAATGTTTCAAAAAATGAATAATATTTTGACAAAATAGATAATGCATCTTTAATGTAAACTAATTTTACATTAATAATTAACTTAAAACTTTAATTTTAATATGTGATTATATTAACTAAATACTTTAATTTGAATATGTGATTGTATTTTTATATCTACTTATATAATAATTATATCATAGATAGTTGTGATTATATAATAATTATATCATAGATAGTTGTGATTGATTATATATGCGTAAAATAGTTTTACACTTATAATATACTCTAATTAATTACATGATTTCTCATATTCCAATGTTTTTATTTATGAAAAGAAGTGATAATAAAAATTTCACATGAAGTTGAGAAAAAATTGATGTACCTTATCTATCCACTTCTTTAAAAAATTCCCAAGAATACAAACCAAACAAATTCTTAGAAAATACATGAGAATAAGAATAATGTTGCTATCATTATTTCTTGGGAATTTATTCACGGGAATAAATTTCTCAACTATGCAATAAACATCCTTTAGGTTTATTTTATTTTTCCTCTATTATATTGGTGCAAATTAGAACTATTTTTTTGTTTTTGTTTTTATTTTATATAAATTATTAATTTTCATTTAAATTTATTTATTTTTTGGTATTTTTTATGCGATTTCATTATTTTAATGCAATATTTTGTATTTGCTGTTTTGGTGCAATATTTTTTAATTTTTTATTTTATTGTGATATTTATTTTATTCAAATTAAAAAAGTAATTTTAATCAATTATAAATTTCAATGAATAATTTTAATATCGTTAATGATACATATTTAAAATTATGTTGTTGTTTAGTGTTATTAACTCGAATATTGCGAGTTTGTTTATAAATTTATTCGTTTTTGTTTTAACAAAATCAAATTTATACTATAACAATGTATTCTAGAAAATTTAAATATATAAATATTATTTTTATTTCGTAAAAAAATATAACAACACAGTGGCATCCAATATATAAATAAGCCTAAACCAAATTGTAAAATATGAATATGCTCACACGAAGTAGTCGAACCAAAAGCTTCGAATCAAGTTTAAAAGAATTAGTCATAACCGGTTGAATTTTGATAAAAAAATAATGGAACCAAAAACTTCGAGTTAGGTTATATTATCAACTTGACTGGATTAAACTACATGAACTATATCAATAAATAAATCCTCCATTAATATTGTCATACATTCGAATTAACTTTCAAACTTTTACAAATTTGTAATTTGAAGTCATAAAAACGAATTGATCTAAATTTATTTTTAATAAATTGAAAATTGGGATAAAATAAAAAAAAAACTTTTAATTTTAGTAGTAGCTTGCAATTTTACATTATATTAACTTTTTCTTACTAAACATTAAATTAAATTAGACTAAAATCGACACTACCAAACATTATCTAGCACCGAGTGAAATCGGTGTATCGGTGGTTGAACCATTATTTCATCCATCTTTCACCACCACCCCGTTGTGTACCATACCAAAACACTGATTGATGTCTTCATCTTCTTCTTCTCCCGCTAAAGATGCTCTTATGCGCAACCGCATCATCTCTACCAACCTCTACTTCGATATCCCTCCCTTCAAAGTAAGCTTTACCATCTTCTTCTACTAACACCTATTCTTACGCCATTACTTTAATTGCTTATTTACTTTTCACCATTATTCAGGTTCCGCTTATCTACTCCAATTCTTACGACGTATCCTTTCTCGGCATAGAGAAACTGTAACCACTTTCCTCACTCACTTGTGAATAATCACAATTAGAATTGTGTAATTTATTGATTATTTTTGGTAGGCATCCTTTTGATTCGTCCAAATGGGGACGAATTTGTCGCTTCCTTGTTTCTTTTGGTGTTCTGGATAAAAAGTGTATTGTTGAG
Source organism: Cicer judaicum (assembly GCA_037974835.1). Classification (NCBI taxonomy): domain Eukaryota; kingdom Viridiplantae; phylum Streptophyta; class Magnoliopsida; order Fabales; family Fabaceae; genus Cicer; species Cicer judaicum. Next base: position 5,628,440 of record JBBPBS010000115.1, on the reverse strand, counting down.
CCTCTTGAAGCTTCTAAAGATGACCTTCTAGTGGTAAATCACTCTCTCTTTTCATTATGAATATGTCTTATCTTTCATCTCATTTGAAGAGTTTATCTACACTGTATTTGGACTTGAGTAGACGTGTTAGTTTATAGGTAGAAACAAATGTTCAAAAGTGAAAACACAGACTTACTAAATATAAGCACGAGCTCTCATAGGTGTTCTATTAAATTGTTTACTCAAATGTTTCATCCACTGTCACAGTGTCTCGGTAACTAGCTAACACTAATTAAGAAGTTAATAAGTAAAAAACAAAATCAATGTACCCAAAAAAAATGATACATTAGCAACTTAAATAGTTTTACTTATCAATACTTTCTATTTAACTGACATCCTTGTTAACATTTTTCCTTTATCATATTTACCATGTTAAATTATTTTATATGAAAGATTTGCTTTATACTGCCCATCCTCATGAAGAAGGATGCGACCCTTGCTTTCAGTGACTTATATTCTGAATTTTTTATTGCTGAAGTTATTTCATTAATCGTTTTGCTTACCATTGATGTTTTTCATGCTGAGAAAAAAAGTGTGATTCAAACTGATGTATTTTAAGCAGTGTCTAGTTCTAAATCCATTTTATTTCTTTCATTTTTCAATCCAAAGGTACACTCGGAATCATACTTGAATAGTTTGAAGGAAAGTTCAAATGTTGCCAAGATAATTGAGGTACTTTCCACTTACGTGCAATCCTGAGGCAATTATTTACTCTTTTCTGGTCTAAATGCATCATTATTCCTTGCTTTCGTGTGTGGAGCTCTTAAATGGAAATTTATGTTCAGATTACAAAAAAAATTATTGTGCTTGAAAGAAATTTATACTGGGTTGCTGGAATTCTTTGGTTTATTTTTTTCCATTGTTTTTCTGATAACAGAATGGCATTTGCTGGGACTTTATTTGGTTGACATATTGAAGATTATTTACTGACATAAAGTAATAAAATATAGGTCCCTCCTGTGGCATTTTTTCCCAATTGTCTTGTGCAACATAAAGTTCTTTTCCCATTTAGGAAACAGGTAAGGCAAAAAAGTTATAGAAGTCTGTTTAATGTCTCCAAGAATATGATCTTACTCCTATACTAATGGCAGGTTGGAGGAACTATTTTGGCTGCAAAACTTGCAAAGGAGAGAGGATGGGCCATTAATGTGGGAGGGGGTTTTCATCACTGCTCTGCAGAAAAAGGAGGTGGATTTTGTGCCTACGCAGATATTTCTCTATGCATTCACTTTGCTTTTGTTCGGTTGAATATATCAAGGTACTACTACTGTCACATTCAGTTTTGAAAATTTCCAGTTAGCTTATTCTATTATTAACACTTGTGTAAAAGTTGTTTGCAAATTCTTCAGGGTGATGATTATTGATCTTGATGCACATCAAGGAAATGGTCATGAAATGGACTTCGCCGATGATAGTATGGCCAAAAGAATTTCTCCCTCTTATATTTGCCTTCATATCTATTAGGATATTTTCACTAATAGGACCTTTGTAATGGCAGGCCGAGTCTATATTCTGGATATGTATAACCCTGGAATTTATCCTTTGGTAAAGCTCTCTGCTCCTAGACATTTAACCTCTTTTTTTCCATCTTCTTATGAAGGGAATGTTTCTCCATTTCTATTCCTTTACATTTGCTTAGTCTATTCATCATTGATGGATGACATATGGCATGCTGCCTGTGTCCTGTGGTTCTATCATCCATTTAGATCATTGTATCTTCTGTCTTGATGTGAAGGACGAATCTTTCTCTCTATGAATCCCATTGTGATCATGGCATGAAAAATATATCTTAATTGTTTTCAAAATTCCACTGGTGAAATGACTGAGCCTTGCATCAACAGCGACATTGCTTTCTCGTGTGCTAGTGGTCATGAACCTAGTTGAAGAAACATCATCTCCATTCACAAGGCTAAGTTTGCATATAAATATGACCCTATAGACCCCCAACAATGGTGGCAGCCTCATGCTCTAGGTGTTGCCCTATTAGTAAACAACAACAGTGTCCTTTATTAGGTGGATTACTTTTATGGGTCTAGTGTTAGAAAACTGAAATTGTATTTTTAATGATTTATCTGAGGGTTTTCTGTTGTCTTTCTATATCTCTGTTTATTGGGCTTATCAACTCTTTGTACTAGATCCTCTTTTTAAATAAAAACCTATTTGAATTTGAATACTGGAAAATGGCATTTATGTCAAGTGCAACATGTACAAATTTTTGTGGTTGCATCTACATTTAACTTGCAAATATAGTGTGCAAGAAGTCAGCAAATTATTCGCTAAAAAATATACTGAAATTGGTTTATTAAAACATTAATGCCTTCTAAACCGCAATGCTTTGTATTATGTCGTAACAATTTCTTTTTTCCCCATATAATAGGAAAAGTGTTCCAGTAACAACAGTAAATAATAATTTCCAGTAACAACAGTAAATAATAATTTGCTTTTAATTTAGAATGTGCATGTATTCTGGCAGGCCATGTTCAATTCATTATCTTTAGACCGACCTATCTTACTATTCTTTTCTGTGTTTTATATTAGGATTATGAAGCAAGAAATTACATAAATCAGAAAGTTGAAGTAAAGGTATTATTCATTTGAGCAGTTAAAACCTGGATCAAGTTTTTCTGATTTCCTTCTGAAACATTTCTTTCTCTCTTTTTCACCTCAAACTTTCAGAGCGGAACCCGTACAGAAGAGTACCTGCAGAAACTAGATGAAGCACTTGAGGTATGTTACACTATAGCTTTGCTATTCTATAATTTTTTGGTATACTACATTGCTAGTGTGTATTTCATATATACATTATTTTTTCTTTGCTTTATCCTATCCAATTATCCAACTATATTAAATGTTAATTTGATTAAACATTACCATCTTAATTTGAAAAATCAAAACGAGGGAGAGCACAATTGCCATCTAACCACCCAATGTCTATCCTTTCCTCGCTTCATCATTTCCACTGTTTTTTACCTTTGATTTCTTCTCTTCCCTACTGCTCCTAACTGCCAAGCTCACCCATTAAATATTCTAGAATTGTTTATCAGTAGAAGAATTTATGTCAAAAGTAACTTTCATGTACTTAACTTATTTTTGTTATTCATGCCAATGTGATTCAAGGTTGCTGGGCGAAGGTTTAACCCTGAATTGTTAGTTTATAATGCTGGAACTGACATTCTAGAAGGTGACCCATTAGGAAGGTTGAAGGTAATGTCATTCTTGGATTCAATTTATTGCTGTAAATTGTAACCTTGTATCGAATTGGCTGGTCATTTGCTCTTGATCTATAGTTTCTGCAAGAAAAGAGTAGGTCTTTATTGTGAATTACTGTTATAGTAGTTTCTTACCACACATCATAAGTATTGCTTGTGTTATTTTGTGCATGCAGATTAGTCCCGACGGAATTGCTCTTAGAGATGAGAAAGTTTTTTGGTTTGCTCGTGAGAAGAACATTCCTATTGTCATGCTCACTTCAGGTATGCCTTTTTTCCCCTCCCTACCATATGTGGGCGATGATGTATGCACACGAAAATTACACCAAAAGGTCCCATTTTCATCCTGGAAAATAAAATAAATATTATTGAAAAGACATGGTAATTAAATAGGATAAAAAATGTGACTAATCAGTTTTAAGATATACTCGAACACTTTTGGAAATTTTAACATTTGGGTTAAATAGAATCTTTCACAACAATTTTCTCTAATCTTGTACTTATTCCATGTTGTATGAAGATATAATAGGCATTATTTTCTCAGCCTATTTGAGATGTTTATTAGGGTTTCTTTAATTTTCCATTCCATGTTTCAGGTGGATACATGAAGTCCAGTGCTAGAGTCATTGCAGATTCAATAGTCAATCTCGAGAAGAAATGCTTGATAGAAACGAGAGGAGATCCAAAGACTGCATAACAGTGATCCTGCACTTCCACGTTGTGAGATTTTTGTGTGATTTACTGAACCGGAAAAATGGTCCATATTATGAGTTTCCAGATCTTAAAGTTTGTGTGTCAGAATGTTTGCATATCAGTGAAAACTTCAATGTATAGTGTTTATGTATTTTAGATGTCTGAATTGTAACATGTCTGTAAATGCTAGTATATTATAATATGCATAAATGAGTGGTACTACATGGGCAATGTCATTTCCAGCTAATTTTAGAAACTAATTGAATCAGTGCTAGTTAAACTTACTAATTAACAGACCAAAATCATAGAAAATAGAAAAGCCAATGGTTGTCTAATTCCTTTTCATCATCCGATTACTTTATGCTCCTACAAGCTGGAGGATGAAAGATACTACTATGCCAAGCTTGGCAAATAGGGATAGATAAATTATCCAAGCTTGTCTATACGGAATACCAAAATATCCTAATTTATATTGTATTTTAACCAAAATGAAATAAATATTGCAATGAAATTATAAAAAAAATGATAAATATTTTGTTGAGTGAAGTATTATGAACAAATATATTTTTTTTGTGAGTCAAACAAATTTTATACTAGTAATTTAATGAAGAAATAAAATCCTAGATAAGAAACACAAGTAGTAGTCATTTGCCATATTCAAGCATGTGTTCCAGCGAAAAAATGGGGGCAAGGGCACAGTGGTCAAAAACGACAAGAAATGGCATCGAATACAATACAATACAATAGTACATTACTAGTAATAATGAATCAATGATAATATTTAATCAACGACTTCAATTTGACTTCACCTTACTCACCGCTACTAGCCTACTACTGCCTCTCTCTCTCTCTCACTCCGCCCGCCGGCCAACATCCACTGCTACCTGCTAACCTGCGCCGGCGTGGCAATGTTAACACCAAGATCACACTCACTCTGTTGCAACAACCACTTCGTGTTGGTGCCAGTTGTTGTGCTCATTATCTTCCACTCTCTTCTTCTCTTACCTCATTCCTCTCTCGCCATCCGACCTACTCACTCCGATCCCTTCCATCTCACCAACTCCACCGACTCAAATGTCTCCCTCTCCACCCCTCGACACGGTAGTTTCGCCGATATAATCGATCGAGCTCTTCAGCACGAGTTCACCGACAACGAACAAAACGAAGGTTCAATCTCTTTAAATATTAATCATTCTACATTTCAATTCGCAACAAAGAAATACACTCAATTATGATTCAAATTATTTTGACTTCATAAGATCTCGATTCCTATGCATAATCATTGTATTGAATGTTCACGATTTTGGTTTGACTTAGTGAATAGTAGAGTTGAAGAATTTCGAAACCTAATTTAATGCTTAGTTTTAACAACAGTGCCTGATGCGGGAGGTTTCAATAACAGTGTAGCAGAACAACAGGTTAGTTTTCTACCTTAGTCCTTGATTTGAAATGATGATTGCATACTAGTTTGATTTAGAGTAACATATATTTCTCTATAAACAGTTAACACAACATATTGTAATAGCATATAGTTTTTCAAATAATAGTTTTCCGTATGAGTTGCAACATCTCAAGCTATTCAGAAGCTCGCTAGTTTAGCTTCTATTTATGGTTAAAAAATTATGAAGACTTTTTTAAGTGAAGCAAAATTACTTATTTGAATTAAGAAGCTCGTACAATTAGAAGCTAATCTAGATGAGGTATTAACGATATAGACTTTAATGGCATAATTTAGGTAACTTGTTTTTTTATAATGAAAGGATTCACTTCACCATATTTGAAGTTTCTACTTTAAAGCTTTTAGTAGTAGTTAGTGGTGAATCTGGTTATGTTCTCTTATCGATATGCATCCATGACACTTGTAATATTACATTACATAATTGTTCTGAGGGTGATTATGCTGAGTTACCCCTCTTGCCTTGTCCTTGGATCAGGCTGTTCTGGAGACTGTGGCCAGAGTCACGCCAAACAAGAATGACACCAAAGATGAAAAGTACTGATCTCGACTTTTGTCTACAACTTGAATTGGTTGTCTGAGCATTTGATACATTTTTTTTGCTATATATAGTAGTAAAATGTGTTTTTCTAAACTTATAGGTCATATGCACTCCATCGTGTTTTCAATAGAGGTGAGGAAACCCCAACGTTGATAGATCGAAAGGTGATATACAGCCCAATGTTTGGTTGGTTCTTTTTGCTGATATTCAGTTTGCAAATTTCAAATGTGAAAATTATGCTTCTTTTCAGGACAATGTATTTATCATTTCTAACTTTAAATCCAAGTATCCGGTGCTGCAGCTAGATTTAAGGTACTCTTCTTTTATTTGTTGCCTTTTCCGTTACAAGATGGTTTATATAAAAATAACAACTGAGAGCTTTTTTCATTATTGCTGTGTAGATTGATTTCAGACCTGGTAGTTGCTATTGTCTCGGCAACTTGTGGTGGCGTTGCATTTGCTTTTGCTGGACAACCGGTATGAATATTCTTATTCTAAGCTTCATTCTTGGCAAATGCAATTTTACGATCTATTGCACTATAGCTTCTGTTAAACCTCTTGTAGAATCACCTCAAAGTATTATATGGCAGGTTATTACTGGATATCTTCTAGCTGGCTCCATTGTTGGACCTGGAGGCTTTAACTTCATCAACGAAATGGTGCAGGTATTTGGATACAGCCATCAATTGCTCTTGTAATGTTTTCCCCTTTTATCTGAAAAAAAAAAAACCGCAGCTCTTCCTTTGGTGTATTTTTAGAGTTCAGCTTAGTTGGATTTCTTTTTTGCAATCTTTTTATCTGAAAAGAAACCTAATGGGGTAAGGTAAAATACAATCTTTGTAGGATGAAACTTAGTCGGTAATCCCATGAACCAAATTGCATGTTCACTAACTTAACTAACATCATATTACTTTATAGTAAATATTCTTTCAAATCTTACAACTATATATGACAACTTTAGGGATCATTATTATTTTTGAGCACTAGAGCCTCAAACCATATTGTCTGCACCTTTCCAACGAGGAAGTTCAAACATCAAATGTTAGAAAGCCCAATCTCTTCAATGGTTACCTTCTTCATTAGGGCTTGAGCCGCTCAATTGTTGTTTGTGTCTTGTAGAATAACAAACAGTTTGAAATATTATTAACTTCAACTCTTCCACTTCTTCTCAAGATTTACTTTAATGGCATAGAGTTGATTGTTTGAAACCTTGTAAAAATTAATTGCTTGAACTTTCTCCCTGGGGTGGGGGCATCCAAGAATGCAGCTTTGGTAGCAATTCATAAGATTCTTGGGGTTATGTGGGGCAAACTCTGTGAGGGGGCTGTGCTCTTGTGTTCTACGAAAAAAGCCTTTGGCTGCTAAGCCTTTAAAACTAGCTCAAGAGATGTGGATTTCCCAAGCCTTATACTGACTACTCTGGTTATATCTCTAGTTGTTGTGGGATTCCAGCACACTATCACAACCAGAACATGTAATTAAAACGTGAGGCTGTGTCATTATGCAATATCTTTATGGGAGTGGATTTGTAATATAAAATTGACTTAGCCGGACATGGAGAGACCTGTTGGGGTTTGAAAGGGCACAAGCTTATTTATCTGAGCAATTTGTTCAAATACGTAGGTGGAAACAGTGGCTCAATTTGGTGTAATATTTCTTCTCTTTGCATTGGGCCTGGAGTTTTCCATGACAAAGGTTGGCTTATTTTTTGTTTTCTCCCCTTTTCTTTTTTTATCATGTTTATGCTGCATTTAACTCTGTTCACCTTGATTACCCTACTTTGTATCTATATGCTTGCAGCTTCGAGTTGTTCGATCCGTTGCTGTTCTTGGAGGCTTGCTTCAGATTTTTCTATTTATATGCATGTGTGGACTTACTGTGTCGGTATGTTTTAATAACTTCGATTCACACTAATTAAGAGATTTTATTTGTTATTGTCCTTATTTCGTTTTATGACTAAAAGTTAATGGGAATGCAAATCACGTAGAAGCCAAACAAGAAATATTCGATCATGTATTATGTGTTTGGATCTCCATTGCAAATGTTTGTTTGACTCCAAGTAAGTATGCCCCAAATAAACTGTATTGATGCTTTGGGTCCAAACATACATTAGCATTAGAAGATATGTACTCATATTTCTTAAATTTGAAGCTTAATTCGCAGTAGTTTGATGAACATAGTAATTTAATCAAAGGAGAAGACATGTGTTCATTTTGTTTCTTTTTCTGGATCTAATATCTCCCATATAATTTGACTGTTTGGTGGTATTGCAGTTTTAATGGACATTTGTGGAGGCATTGTTTTATTTTAAATATCTTTTGGATTTGTGGACTTTTTTCCATATGACATTCTGAATGCTGCAGTTCTGATTGGATGCGATTTTGCAGTTATGTGGTGGTAAAGCTTCAGAAGGGATTTTTGTTGGTGCTTTTCTTTCTATGTCTTCAACAGCAGTGGTATGACAACATAAGCAATCAGATTATATATCATTTTAAAGTGCACACACAGTCTAATGAACTTCCATGCCTATAATGATTTTTCTGTTTTTTTTCACTTTTTCTTGTTCAGGTCTTGAAGTTTTTGATGGAAAAGAACACTACTAATGCCCTTCATGGACAAGTCACAATTGGGACCCTTATTTTACAGGTACTTGGTCATTCATTGTTATTATTTTACCAATATGGACAATAAACGCCTTCTACAAATGCTCTATTAAGACTTGTTTTTTTTGAAGGATTGTGCTGTTGGGTTGCTCTTTGCATTGCTTCCTGTTTTGGGTGGCACCTCAGGTGTTTTTCAAGGAGTGTTATCAATGATAAAACTGTTAGTATAGAATCTCAAACGTCTTTGGCTTTCTAGTGCTATTATTTGTTTCCATGACCATTTTCTTGTAGTTTATTCTTCTCATTCTCACTTTCCCAAAGATGAGACAAGTTCATGTTTTTTTCTTCTGAAAAATGTGATTATAAAATTAGTTGTTCATAAAAGTTATACTTAAATTATACATTTACAAGCATACTATCCATATCTGTGTTGCAATAGCGAAAGATAAAAGGTGAAAGAACATGTCAAAATGCATGCGAACCAAAAGACCATTAATTGACACTCTTGAAAAGAACAGAGGGACTTATTCATGTATTGCTACAGCAACAAGACAATGATAGGTAGTAAATAACATGATGGTGCTTACATATCATTATAAATTCATAATAGCTAGTGTCACTGACCACTTCCCTTGATAAGTGTTCAGCAATATTACTTTGCTTATTACCAGTTTAATAAATTTTATATTTGTGGTTTGCCTAAACTTTAATGCACTAAATGGCATTTAAATTTGAATTTTTTTCAGCTCAGTGCTGAACTAAGATATTCAAATGCACTTTTTTATCCATTTTGCATTCATTTGAAGATTTTACTGAGCATATAGCTATATACTGTTGAGTTTTCATCTAATACAGCATGATACTCCTTTCATAATCCAGGCTGGTGACATTGATTGCATTTCTCTCTATTCTGTCAATATTGTCTCGCACTTGCCTTCCGTGGTTTCTTAAACTGATGATAAGCCTATCATCACAGGTTCATATTATTATCCCTCTTTAATGATAAAATCTCACCCATGGAAGGGGTTACTTTTTGTTACTTCTTAATATCATATAATAATGGCAGGGATTTTGGAATTGGATTGGAAATTTGTTGTTTGGTTCTTTAGTTGTTTCCATCTTATGGCAATTAATTTTTTGTCCGACTGTGTTTGTGGTTGAATGATAGTCATGTTTGTGCAGACAAATGAACTTTATCAGCTGGCGTCTGTTGCATTCTGCTTGCTTGTAGCCTGGGTTTGTTCTCTTTCCTAATTTTTCATATGTATGAATTTCTGTGTTTCTCTTTGAAATGCTCTGTCATTTGTTTATATGAGCAGAAAAGATATACAACTATCGTTCCTTTGATGTACTTCACCTTACTTTCAAAGCTCATAATGAGCAGTAAATTAACATTTTCTGCACATCATTTACTCTTAACATCTTTGACAAAGAATTTATACTATTCACTAGTAATCAGATCAGCTACTAGGCAAACTGGAATATTGAATCTCACTTTCTCAGCAGTAACTTACATACTGTGTGTGTGCACGTGTCTTGTGCTTTGTTTTTATGTTTAAAAAGCCTTTGGTACAACTTATTTGGCATGAGTTGCACATCTATGTATCTTATAACTGTCTTCAAATGGTATATGCTTGTTCTTTTGCTTGATTACCTTAATGTTACTTTTCTAGCACTACCTTGTTTAGCTGATTGCACTTATATATTTTCAGTGTAGCGATAAGCTGGGACTAAGTCTAGAACTAGGTGCCTTTGCTGCTGGAGTGATGATTGCAACCACTGATTTGGCTCAGCATACACTAGAGCAAGTAAGATTATATACAGGATGTTGAAAATGCATGTGGTGCAAACATAAGACACAAATGTCATTTATCTGTTGAATGTTGTCATGCATTGATTTAACTTATCTGTATTCAGATAAATGCATAGAAATTCTAAATAATGGTCTCATACAATGCATTAGATTCTGTGTTTTTATTATCCACCTTATTGAAGGACTAAAGGTAATGAGTGAAAATGCCACATGTTACCGTTTTTAGTATCAGTTTGCAAAAAAATTTAGTGAGTTCTGGATTAACTTAAATGACATCTGCACGCTTTCATTTGTCATTTTTTCTGTATTCTTAATATGTGGTGTTATAACAAATCTAAACTTTTTTCACTATCAACCAAAGATTGTTCAGGGAATCTATGAAGAGTTTCCTTCTGTACAAGTTGGTGATTTTGTCAATGGAAATTGACAAATTGGCTGATTATTTCATGGTCTAATTTTTCTGTATTCTTAATCAGAGTGCTTGATAATAAGCTAAGTTTATGAGTATTTTTTTTACAATTTCCCCCTTTTTTTGTAGATTGAACCTATTTGCAATCTTTTCGCTGCTCTTTTCCTTGCCAGCATTGGAATGCTGATTCATGTTCATTTTCTCTGGAATCATGTCGATATCTTGGTAGCATCAGTTATTTTGGTGATTGTAATAAAAACAATCATAATTGCTTCAGTTGTGAAAGGATTTGGTTACAATAACAAGACTTCAGTACTTGTAAGATTTATTTCATCATTTGAACTTTGAAGGCTATGATTCTGTTTTTGTATATTCTTTTAATGATTGAGGTACCTGAATTTGTGCATGTACAGGTAGGAATGTCGATGGCACAGATAGGAGAATTTGCTTTTGTTCTTCTCAGTCGTGCTTCAAATCTTCATCTAGTTGAGGTTAGTAACATAATGTATTTTTGCAATGATGGTAATTACTTGGGACGATATTTGAAAGTTACGTGTAAATTCTGAAGTATTATCATCATTTATTATCGATTATGATATTTGATTAATTTCAGGGTAAACTATATCTGCTGCTTCTTGGGACCACAGCTCTTAGTCTGGTGAGAAATTGTTTTCATATTTGAATTAACAGTTACAAGGTTCCATCAGGGACCTTTATAGCTTTCTTTTTCGTTTTTGATCCATAATGACTGCACAAGAACCTAATCTATTTATCTTTATCAATGGAAGTTCCAACCTTTTCCTTCGTCATTATATTGCACATTAGTATGTAAATAATTCTCTTGTGAGTTTCTATTTTCTTGCTGAAAGATAAGCTGGTGGCCAAGGAGCCTTAAGTTCTGCTAATTTCTTTATTGTCTCATACTCCCATATGACAGTTCTGGTGCATCGGCCTGTTTGGTTTCAAAAAATATTATGTGCTTCTATTTTTCATTTTCACTTTTATATTGCACAAATACCAACTTGTTTTACTTTTTTTCGTATTAAAAAAAATTGTATATATACCAGTGAAAACACTTTTCCGCTGTTTTTATAATGAACAGAAAGTGTCATTTTTATAATTAAAAGAGTAAACAGAAAATATAAATAAAAATCTAATGAAACAAGCTAAAATTTTAAAGTTTATGCAAGTTGCAGGGATACTGTTGAGGGTTATAGATCTTGAAATGCAGTGAACATTCTAATACACACATTTAGCTGACAACCCTAAAGAAAAATAGCAAAAACTAGAAGGCAATAGAACGTTATAATCTTTTATCTTGTAAAATAGATGTTATTTTTTATTTCCAATATCTAATAAAAATAGGAATGAATGTTGGGAAAACTTTAGTGCGGCCTAATTTGTCTGAGCTGCAGTCATATATTACAAGTTACAACTACAACTGCAAGTTCACCCAGCATCTAACTGTAAATAATTGAAATCTAAAGAAGCTTCAATCAGTGTCAACTATCAATGATTTAAAGCATGGCTATTTGTTTTTTTACGCAAGCTAAATTATTGAGTAACAATAAATAGTCTCCCTAATAATTTCTGACTCATTTCTGCAGGTAACGACTCCTTTACTTTTCAAGCTGATTCCTGCTGTAGTGCATCTTGGTGTGCTGTTGAGGTGGTTTTCTCCTGACAGTTCAGTAGAGGTAAATTACCTATTATTTAGTTGATTTTCTGGACATCTTTTTCTTCCGTGTCTTAAAGTCGATGTACAGGTGATTTCCTTTGCCTGAATCTTTTGTTTCGTTACTCTGAAGTTCTGTTGTCTTTGTTGTCTAAGTGTAGATTGGATATAAGATTGATAGCCTCCGCACAGATAGTGGTAAGCTGCGGATAGTTTTGATGGACCAAGAATCTCATGATTGTTGATCATTAACCAAGGAATTCCCATTTTTCCGCGTCGTTATTTTCAAGAGAGTTGTGGAAGGTGTTGTTCAAAAGAATTTGATCTAACTGAAATTTTTATTGAATCATCCAAACATAATCCATGATGGATACTTGCATACCAAACTGACCAAGTACTAACCAAGGCAACCGATCCAAACCCCATTAAAGTAAAGAACAGGGGAAAGGATTGATATAAGAGTAAAGAAAACTAACAAGACCAATAGTGATGCTGTGCGAGGTATTCATTCCATAACTTCACTTTACATTCATTTTTGTATTCATGATCATAAATGTATGGTATGGTTTTTAACTATGTAATCCTATTAAGAGTCACTATCCTTATTTCTGCAAGAATAGTGCGTGTGTATTCCTTTCTAGTATATGTGCCGTCAGTTGAATGGCTGGGCTTTGTATATCTAATGGCTGAAGCAATTTGTTTATTTTTATTCTTGGCTGAATAAAGGCTAAAGCAATTTGTATTTGTGTTTTGGACAGTGCAGCTGATGCTTGCGTATGTATAGATTATTATAATTATAGTGATATCACGTGTGCACATTTTGTATCATTTGGATGGGAGCATGCTTAGTGTGATCTGGTACAATTGATCCTACCATTTTGTACATCCGCAAACAAAGATTTACGTTTTTCTTTCACTAAACCCTCTCCTTTGGTCATGCTCTTTAGAATTGATTTGTATCAGTAAATCACCAAAATAGTCTTTGAAATTGTAAACGTGGATATGAAATTTGCAAATATGTAAAGATGTTTTCAAATTGAAAGATGTTTGTCATTTTAATCCTTCTATTATTTTTTGGTAGTGTATGAGATGACATGTTAAGTATCTATGTGACACCACATAGATACTATGTCATTACCACATTATAGGGACTATTTTACATGAAAATTTCTGAACAAACTTTTTAGTCAGAGGAGGAAGAAGACGGATGGTGGAAAAAGAGGATAAATAATAATTTGATATTGAGGTTGTCTTCCCAAACGATGCAAACTATTGTTGAGCACTTTACTTGTCTCCAATGTTTTGTGAATAGCATGATGTCACACTATTTGCATCATGGCTAACGGGCTGAAACACCACACGGTTTCTCTTCAACCGACACTAATCATAACCCCAATAGCATACTTTGTTGCATATTGTTCCGTACACATGAATCATCGGTTATACTATTCTCAAGCCGATCTCTAAGAGAAAAGAAAGAAAGAAAAAAAAGCATGATGATCTTGCTTATCGACTTTCTCCCAGATAGGCTTCACCCTCATACAATTCTGCAAGGCATGAAGATTATCCTCGTACCAAGCCACGGACATCCTGGAAGAATTTCTTTGAAGCCTTAAATTTGATGAATAGTTAATGAATATAATAAGATATTGTAACATATTAACTATTTTATTAAACTTACTACAATTCATATTCGTCCTGAAGTTTATAATTAATATTCGTCTTGAAGTTTTAGTTCAACTTGTAAAGGTCGATATTGATTTTGTAATTATTTCAATTAATTATGATGTAATTGATTATTTTTTTAAGAATTTTTTTTATTTGTGATGAAGTATTTTTAACAATATTTTAAAATTAATATAAATATAACTTAATTATTATTTTGATTAGTTAAGAGGTTGACATTATATAAATTTGTGTGCGGCAAGGTTATTAAACTCTAAGTTAACTCTTAAATTTGTTACCATTCAACACTATTTATCTTAAATGTAAAATTTGATAAATTTAAATCTAATATCCTTTAATAATGTACAAGTTGCAATATCTATTGATTTTGTGAAGTAGATTTATGTTTGATATGAGTTTGTTATTTTTCTACCATTTTATTTTGGTCTATCATAAATAATTATTTGTTTAAAAATATTTTTAATTATATTGATAAAATATTGAATTATTATTATTTTAATAATATTATATTATCTATATATATTACTTGAATATTAAATAAATTCTTACAAATTTAGGAGTAGATTTTATGTAATAATTTATTTTGAACTCGAGAGTTTGCCAAATTTGGTGTGCTGTATAAAATATTTTAGCTGTGTTTTTTCTTATCATATAGACAATAGTTGATGCTGCTCATAATTTTCAAAACAAATTAAAAAAAAATAAAAAATAAAAAATTCTAGATGTTTTATGTCGACCACCGTAGCTGCTGAATTTGAGTGATACAAAAGGTGACGACAACAGAAATCCATTCCCATGTGAAAATTGCATGAATGACAAATCTAGCCAGCACCAGCTTTTATTGGATGCAACAAAGGTTGTCAAATTTTATTTATTTATAACTTTAAGCACTGCATGTGTCTGTCTGTCTCCTTACCCCATTTGCTTTACTTAGCAATGCAGAAATTCATCCAATACCAAATCCGGAACGTTGAAGCTTTTCCTCGTTCCTACCATTGCCAACAATCTTTTGGATATAATTTTTTGGCCTTTTCAATGAAAAGAAATATGTATTTAATTAAACATATTTTTTTTTTTATCAAAAGTGCAAAACTTGATCACATTTTTCTTCTACTTGAATGGTCTATTGAAAGCAGTAGTAATATTGAATGACTCAAAGGAAGGTTGGTCCAATGAAACTCATACTTTTGATATGATGATTTTAAAAATTAGTATTCGTTTTATTTTAAAATCAATATCATTTAAGATTTTCATATATATAAATTAAATTAAAATATAATTTTAATTATTTATTTTTTACTTAATATTTATTTTAACTGTTTATCTTTTTATTAATTCATTTTGGTTTTTTTTATTTTTATTTTAATATTTTAATTTTTATATATTAATCATTTTAATCATTTATTTTTTATTAAATTATATAAGTTTGTTCTTTTATTAAAGACTAAAACAAAAATTACATGAAAGATAAATAATTAAAATGAGTACAAAAAAAATAAAGGAGTAAAATAAATATTAAATAAAAAAATAAATGATTGAAAATATATTTTAATTTATAAAGAAATATAATAAATAGAAAAAATAAAATTATAATTTTGTTAAATTACTCTTACTAACAATTACTCTATTTTTTACTATGAAATTATTCTTAAGAATTGTGCACAATTCTACACTTATAATGTGACATAGAATATTCTCAACATTCAGTTACTTCATTGAAAATACATTACTTTTTTTCTTTTTTAAATTATACGTCACTTTATTAATTTCATATAAATTAAAAATATCATTAACGTTGGAGGGAAAATAATTTTTTAAAAATTTATTTTATAAAAATACCTTTTATTAATAGTATAAAAATATAAATTAAAACAATTAAAAAGATAAAATAAAATAAAAAATAACATATAATAAAAAAAAAATTAATGATTCATATAAAAAAACTACAATCTCATTATAGAGAGAGAGAGAGAGAGCGATAATGGTGGAGAAAGGCGATATAGGGTGTTAGAGATTCTCTTACTTAGAAGCAATAATTATATAATCAGACTTTATGGTGTTCAAATTTGAAGATACAGCTAGCTACTCACACACACATCCAAAAGCTGCATGCTTCTCTCGCCCACTTCACCTTGAGGACCACACACTTCATATATATATATATATATATAATGCAAATTGTGCAAATACTTTATGACAAATAATATACTTGATCACAAACTGTCCTAACATATTAAATATTTGTGAGTTAGTTTGTAGTTGGTCTAGCTAATTTTCGAGGAATTTCATTTAACTTTTTTTATCTTCAATCATCCAATAATTTAGACATAGTTTTTTTTTTTATTGATATTATTTAGATTAAATATGATGAACTACCTTTCTTTTTCTTGTTAAATGATCAACTATTTCTTTTTAATTGTTCAATTTGATTTATTTTTGCTAATAACATATTCAGAGGAAGTACATATGTAGTTTGGAGAGTCATACATGTTGTATTTTTGTGTTTATATATTTCAAAAGTTAAAAATAAATTTTATTATATTTAAAATGTAATTTATTTTAAATTGTTTTAATATGCTTATTTTGAGACAAATGTCCTAAAACATGAATTGATTTTCCTCCAACCATTTTCGTTGAGCTACTATTTGAATGATTTGTTTGTCCCTTGTATTTAAGAGTAATAACAGTTTACAATAAATAATTAAATCTCATTGGCACCGTTTTACTTTTTTTGAACGTTTTATTTTAATTATCTAAGCCATTAACTTTTCTTTTAATGCCAAAAATCTTTACTTGGTCAACATTAATATACTAAAACAGCCATTTCTTAGTGATATTTTTAGGTGATATTTCAATTAAGAAGAGCAGGTTGAATTTTGAAAGATATTTGTCTTAGACAAATAAAATATTGTGTTTTCATTCGTCTTATATTATAAATATTATTGTGTTTGTATTTGTGACTTAAATGGTGCATTATAATTGACGATATACGAAGAGTTTGCAACGATGATGATTGTTTGTGACTTATAAAATTAGTAAATTAGAGTAACCAAAACTAAAACTCATTTTATAGAAATTAAATTTAATCTTATAATAGTATAATTGTAATAAAAGAAATATTTGTGTTGAATAAATAATTTTAATAGAAATAAAATGTAATGCATTAACAGCTAATAAATATTAAAATTAAAAAAAAAAATAGTCAATGAAGTGTGGTAAATAAAAATATTTTTGATTAAACCATATACACATACACACGCATGACTTAGACTTGACTAATTGTGAAAAATTAAAATATTTTTGATCCACCAAATTGACTGAATCCATGTGTGACCTTTCAAAATTGGATTGGACCACAATCATTAATATTGTACTTATTTATTTTATATAATGAAGGGTTGGTCCATTGTCCACCCATTTTGACACTTACTTTATAGTTTGCTTTGATCGAAAACTATGCTGCAAAGTGAAGTTTAGATATCACACGGACAGTTTGTTATAACTCTTCACATGATTCGTGAATATCCATCCAGCTTCCCCTTTTCAACGATTGCGACTACCCCTTCTTTTCTACTTTCTCCAATCTTACCCTTAAAACTGAAAACCCATATTAGAAAATATAGTTTAATTTTTTTATTTTTTGTGTATTTATTAATTCTATGTACATCATTTTATTTATTATTCGTCTATTCAGTTGACTCTATATGATCAATAATTAAATTACATTAATAATTATTAAGAATGACTTATGAAAATTGTCATTTTTAATTTATATTTATTATATTAATTTCTTGTGAAACAAAACAAAAAAGTGATCGTTATAGGAGCCAAATAATTATAACAAATAAAGCAAACCATATTTTTGACGTATCTGTTACCTATATCTCATCACTTATACGAAAAGAAATGTAAGAATAAATGGAAAGGCAATGGTCAACATGACGAACAACAAGTAGTTATTATTAAATAAAAGCTTGTCCTTATGCAAAACGAGACCAAAAAAAAAAAAAAAAAAAAAAAAAAGATAATAAAAAATATATATAACCTTCAAAAGCACCACCGAATTTACATTATTATATTATAAAAATGTTAGAGTAGAGACAACACCTTTCCTCATGCAGCTAAAGCTATATATATAATCCAGCCTGGGAATTCTCCCTTACTTAATAACAAAGCAAATAATATTAAAAAAAAAAAAATCACACAAAATAGACATACTTTTGATCAAAATCTATGGAAAATTGGAAATTATATATAAATTCAATAATAAATTAATTAATACAGCCCTGACACTCCATAGTAATGTCGACGTACAGTTTTTGTATTATAAAATGAACCATCAAGGGCAAATCTGTCCAAAACAAAAAAAAATTATAAATATAAATATATAAGTGTTCACATCTTCATGTCTTGTTTTTCCATATCATTTTTTGTCCACTATTCATCTATCTATCTATCTTCTTCTTCTTCAATTCATTTTCTTCTTGCATGATATTAAGTTTTGTGACCATATAATATATATAATATGGCACAAAATGATAATATCCAAGGTCTAACACAAGAAGAATACAAAGAACTTGAACCAATCATAAAGAAATACCACATATTCGAACCAAACTCATCAAACACATGCTCTTCAATCATAACCTACAAAATTCATGCACCAACAAGCATAGTGTGGCCATATGTAAGAAGCTTCGAAAATCCACAAAAATACAAACATTTCATAAAAGGTTGTAACATGAAAGGTGACGGAAATGTTGGAAGTATAAGAGAAGTATCGGTTGTTTCGGGTTTGCCAGCTTCAACAAGCACTGAAAGACTTGAAATTTTGGATGATGAAAAACATGTACTAAGTTTTAGAGTTGTTGGTGGTGAACACCGACTTCAAAACTATCGTTCGGTTACTTCGGTGAATGAGTTTATTAATAATGAAGGTAAGGTTTATACTATTGTTTTGGAATCTTATATTGTTGATATTCCTCATGGAAACACTGAAGAAGATACCAAGATGTTTGTTGACACTG
Source organism: Cicer judaicum (assembly GCA_037974835.1). Taxonomy (NCBI): domain Eukaryota; kingdom Viridiplantae; phylum Streptophyta; class Magnoliopsida; order Fabales; family Fabaceae; genus Cicer; species Cicer judaicum. Next base: position 5,609,289 of record JBBPBS010000115.1, on the reverse strand, counting down.
TTGTCAAGCTTAATCTTCAGAAACTTGGAGTTGTCGCAAATTCAAACATGCATGACAATAATATATAATTCATCTTTTTTATTTATTAATTCATTTAATTAGGAATATTGATCTCATGGACTCTTTAATATGTTTGAGTTCATTAGTTATTACTATTGGTTACTATTAATTAATTAGTATAGTAACGCATGTTTCATTTTCATTGTTTTTCTTATTCTTAATTAATATTCTTCTCTCATCATAATTAAAATAATAATATCAATAAATATTATATTTTATTGATTTTTTGTTAGTGTTTTGTTAGACAGATGAAATTTCCTTTGTATTTATGTTTAAATAATTACTAATTTACATGTACCAGTTAAGTAGTCACGATATTTAGTTTAATTTTGATGCATAGTTGATATAAAAAAAATAAAATTATCGACAGTTAATATATTGACATTGTTATTGTTGATAGTTTAATAAGTTATTTTATCTCTAGAGTATGTAAATTATAAGATTGTAAGTAAATAAATTTGTAAAAGCAATAATTTTATTTCATTCACTACAAATGTTCTTATGCATAGTCAAATTCAATTTTCATTGGTTGATAAATAGTATACTCATAACTCTTTAAAGATAATAGAAAAAACTTTTTTTAATGAATATTTATGATTGTTATTGAGTTGTACATATGGTGCAATAGTATTAGACTAATTATATTGTGGCGGTTACACCCTTTACGTTAGCAATTGGTTGGAATCTAACAGGAATACTGAATACCAAATTCTAAGTTTTCTTGTCGTGGAATGAGTCCTAAAAATATTTAATAAGATTTGTCATTTTCGTAAATGTGATAGCAAGTGGTATATTATTGAATTTTGGGCTTCTTGGTTGCAATTTACTTTGGGCTTTTCTTCTTATTATATTTTATTATTCTTTCCACTCTAATGTTCTTAAATGCATAAAAAAATGTATATTGAATTGATTAATTATCTAGATAAAATTTCAAAAAAAAGAAAAAACTTCTAAAAATGGTCAAATTTGGATCCACTTGATTAAAGTTGGAGGAAAAGAAAATGTATTGTGTGTGAACCAGGTGGATCATGAATGGTAGTTGAGTTATTAAAATGAAAGTGTGTTTTTGTGTGGCTTTAAAAAATGTCAAACCCCGAATTCAACGGCAATGGGACAAACAACTGAGAAAATCTCGTGAAGACTTGTGGTCAAAACTTTAGAAACATGTGATTGTGAACTAATATGGCTGCAAAAAGTTCACGACTATAATATTTTTTTTCTTTGTATTTTATACATTGGAACTTGCACAAAACTTATGTTATCAAACAATATAATTTAATGTTTTTGAATGGCGGCAAGTAACACGAAATATGGTGTTGTTCTTTCATTCTACTTTGGGATAGTTATGTTTTTCTAATTAACTATTAAGAGATCCGTGCAAGTTAAATAAAATAGTTTGTGATAAAAATATAAAAGTTTATAAACGTAAAGGAAATAGAAAATTATTTATTTCAAAATTGAAGAAACATAGTTATACAATTTATTTCAAATTATGTCGATAATTACATCAATAGTGCTGGATTTTGAAATCTAAATTTTTGGAACGTTGTTTGAGTTGATTTTATTGGTTGCCATGAAATCTAGCCATTCAGATGCAAGAGATGTTGTTTGATAATTGTGGTCACGATGCACCAATGAGCATTGTTTGTGATCCTTCAATGGTCCAATCAATGTGAGATATTGGAAATGAGTGTTGAGCAAAGTCTTGGACAATTTTATGAATTGATTTTGGTTACATTTAGTAAAAATTTTGATATCTCCACATACGAAACATATTAGTTTTTTTAAAATATATGGTATTTAAATGAAAAAGTTAGTGGATACTTAGCTAATTTTGAAGTGGTTATAGCTTCTTGGGTCGTAGGTCGTAGAAATTTAATATTCTCCTTAATTTTTTAATTAATTGGACATGGTCAATTTGGTTTAATGAATTATATATAAATATGTGTAATTATTTTTAAAGAGAGTTTGTCGTCCATTTGAGTTCCACAAATTCGAGTAATTAGTCTATATAGTTGCACGCAAAAGATACCTAACATATACCCCACAAAAATATTAATATGCATTTGATTACAAAATCTAATTAGACTTAGAATCTCTTATTAATATCTTTTTATTAGCTAATGCAAAATATACTGACAATTTATGCAAATTTAGTAGACAGTTGGTGCATAATTGATTCATATTCGAATTAGCTATAAGTGAAATCTTAATTAAATGAGTTTATAGATCGTTATTGAGTCTTATTTTGTTCATGGTGGTCTAATAGACTATAACAAAGAACAAATTAACTTAAAAGAGATCATACTAGCCACTTTCTTATATATGTAGCATGAAGGTGAATATGAAAAGAGAAAGGGTGAATAATTTGAGAGTAAAAAAATGTGAATAATTAATCACTCACTCCTAAACAATAGACAATGAAGAACATGTATAGTTAACCTATTAATTCCATGACATGTTTAAAAGTATCTTCCGTTAATGATAGGGTGGTAGAGAACATGGTGGGCTGATATGGATATGGAAGTTAATAAGTTAGTTTTGCAAGGTGTTTTGGACTATAACTTGGTCGTTAGAATAAATATCTATATTACCCTTGTTGGTCTGTAATACAGGTTAGTAGATTTCAAATGTGACAAATATGATGGAGTAAGTATCTTAGTTATTCTAAGCTACAAACATTGTTTTAACGCACAAATAATCAAATAATTATTTATTTATTTTTATTATTATTCTTTTATTTTCGTGCAACTTTATATGGTAGTTCAATTTTTGATACGAGAGGTTCTTTGGAGTAATTTTTCAACATAATTATTTGATCTAAAAGTATATATATTTGAACAACCAAATTAACCAACATATTATCTTCTAAGCTAATCAAATGACTTGTCAACTAAACAAAATTTTAATATTTTATCATACAACGAGTCGACTAAATACCAAAATTTATATAACTATAACACACATTAGTGTGTATTTTGATTGACAATGAATTTGATAAAATTAAAATAACATTATACACTACGCGAAAAATAGTCATTTTTAGCGCAGTGGTAATTCTATTAAAACACTAAAGTATAGTTTTTTTTATCAAAATCAAAATAACTCATGTAAGTTTGATTTGTCAATTCAAATATGTAATATATATTTGAAAATGTGTTGATTATAGTTCTATAATAGTAGGTGAAAATTGTATTATAAACCGTAACAAGGGTTTTGGCATTAAAATCCTAACCAGTAAATAATAAGTTTGATACATGTTGTCTTCTTGTGTAAAATAAATTAAAAAAATCTTAAAATAAATATTTATTCCTTTAGTTAATTGTCTTCTATCTTATATTAAATATCGTTTAATGTTATATATAATTTTTTAAGAAAATTATTAAATATACTATTTTTTTGGTTATAAAATATATATTTACTAATAAATTAATTAATTAAGTTGTTTGGTGTATTACATATCATCTTTTTGACTCAGTGTATTATATACCATAAAAAAAGGTATATTAATTAAGAAAAGAATGATAGATATGAGAATAGAAGAACTAATTGTAGAGTAAGAAAAAGATTTAAATCTTCCAAGTTTGTGCAACCCAGTCCATGTTTTGTGTTGGGCTAATCATGCCAGTTTATAGGTCACCCTTATTTTTGACAGTTCTATTTGTTATTATTTTTATTTGTCAAATTGATCCTATTCTAAACTTTCTAAGCATTTGTTTGAAATGGTTTGTACTTTTCGTACGGTTTATAAAGAAAATAGGTAGAAAGATTTTTAGCTCCACATTTAGTCTTTCCCTCTTATAAATTTTTTAAAAATAGTTTTATTCTTTTTCATTTTAAATGTTTTTATTTCTCAATTTTATTTAAACTTCAAGTAAAACTCATTTATAGAAATGTATGGGTTTTCCATAAAACAAATATATTTAAGAAAACTTAAATTTAATTTTTCATTGAAGTTTGATGGTCATGGTAAATATCAATGGCAGAATGACTATAGAGTTCAGAATCGTGAAATACAAGTATTTTTATGTGGATCATCGTGAGCATACTCAAAAGTTAAAAATTGATATATTTCTGGAGGCTTGTACCTTCTCATTTGGTGATAAGCATGAACACAAATTTAGATTTTAAGATTTGATTGTTAATGTTTGTTGAATCTTATTTCGATAAAAAGATACTTGCAATTAAGGTTTGAAATAGAGTTTGTTGGTTGTTCTTCTTTTATATGCATGTTTCAGTATTGGTTGAAGTTTATCGTTTATTCAAAGTATTTAGTGTTATATTTCTTTAAATTTTCTTTCTTAACTAGCCACATCGACTTTTTCTATATGTTTCTACCATATGACAGTCAACGGTTCTTCTATTTTAAGATGATTAAGCTTTGTTAATCAAATTTAACATTTGAAGACTTGTGATTGGAATTTTTGATTATGCACATAAATGTCATGGAAACACCAAAAAACTTTCAAGTTAGTTCAAAGTGTGAAGAATATTTCAACGAGAGTTAAGCACTTCATCTGCAACCATTTTCTACATCAATTTTCTTGTTTAAGTGATGTAATTATTATTTGCTTTCATTTTCTTGTAATTTTCTTTCATTAATTACATTGTATATTCTTTTTTCTTGTGTTGTATTATTCTTACCAACTTAAAAATATTATTATCCACTTCCAATTTACAAAACTATTAGGCATAATTATATATAGTTTAAGGTAGTTAGAAGTGAATTACATTTAAATGAAGTTTTGTTGGATTTTAGTTAATACGTACATCATATTTTAATTATATAATAATTATTCACGTTATTATTTCAAATTTTAGATTTTTTTACTTATTTCCCGTAATTTCGTCTCTCCTAAAACATGTTCCTGAATTTTATATGTTGAAACTGCAACATAAATGTAGATCGATTTAAAAGATCATTTAACTCATTCAAATACAACCAAAAATATATCAAATTGAAAGAATGAATTTGAACCCTGACTAATGAATGTTCCCAACATGTTACTTAGACAAAGGCCCACAAAATAGAAATGGGTTTGTCGTATATGAGGACAGGGTACCAGCCTCTCAAACAGGTACAAATTTAGTGCCCTGTGTCGACTAAAAGGTTTTAAAGGGCCCAAACTTTTGCTTGTCTTTTTGTTACATAGTAGCATCAGTTAATTACCCCAACCATTTAACTTCATCAAAACACCCCAAAACGATATGTTGTAGAAAAGCAATAATTTCCCTCCATCTTTCTGAAAAAGGAATCACCCTTGTTCTGCAACAAAAAATATGAAATCTTATATACATCATGTTTAATTTAAATTTTGTATATGGTTTAAATCTAAAAAGACTTATTTTCCATTGTTCCTATGAATAGTATAGAGAATATTGATTAAATAAATTAAGAAAATAAAATATTAAGAGAATAATGTTGGCTTTTTTATTTGCAATGTGGTTTATAAAGTTATAACTAAAATCATTTTCCAAAGATCAAGAGCTACTATAGTTTATGTTATCTTTTCCAACCAAAAGTATTGACAATATTTTGTATTCTTCAAGAAACGATTTATTCGATTAAGCACCTCATAGGCAAGAAGGTATATGATAGTTTTGAGTGGCCTTTTGTTGAGAATTTTCTCATTGTCTTGGTCTTCCTCATCCATATTATTTAGGCAAAATTATATTATAAACTTTTTATCTTATTTTCATATAACAATTACATCCCTTATATTATAATTTTTTATTTTAGTATTTATTTTTTAAAATATTTTCAAAATTATTTATATTTTTGTATTTAGATTTTTTATCTTTCAATAATTTATATAATTATCATTTAAAAATGCAGATCGATAAATTCATGTAAAATTATAATTAAATATTTTTTATTTTAATATTAACAAAAGATGAAAAAAGTGAGTAAAATGATGATTAAATAATATATATATATATATATATATATATTTATATATTATAAGTATAAAAAATTCTAACAATTAAATTTAGATTATTAGTGTCACTCTAAATTAACTAGATACTACTCCGTTTTAAAATATATAAAAAAAATTGATCAAATAAAATAAAATTATTTAATTCAAAATTTAGTTTAATTATATTAATTATTTATTTTATTTAACAAATACATTTATTTTGTTTGATCAGTTTTTATTTATATTTTTACATAGAAAAATATATAGTTAAAACATTATCAATAATCTATCTATTATTATTGATGGATAATATAATTTTTTTATACAGTAATATAAAAAGTAATTGAAAAACTAATATATATTTAATTTTAATATTAAATATTATAATTTTTAATTGATATTTTAATAGTATATGAATTAAAATTTTAAATTACATAAAAAAAAATGTGTAAAGAAGAGACTTTAAAAAAAAATCTGAAAAAGTGAAACTGTGAATTGCTATGTTTGATATGATGAGTGTATTGTTCCCGCCGAATAAATACTGAACACTTGATTTTGCTGCATTAAATTTCAGAACTATGGAGTGGACCTTTCATCCTATAAATTGCGTCACTTTATGCATTCCTTACATCACCCTTTCATCTCTTCCTATTTATCTGTCTACCTATGCTATTCTACTATTTTATTTTATTATTATTATCACTATTACCATCCACCATAAATATTATTTTATAAAATTAAATATTATCTCTCAATTACTATTATTATGCTTTTCCTTTATAAGAGAGAAAAATCTACAAATAATTAAATAATAATTTATTTTTTAATATATATACAAAAAAATTAAATCTAATTTATTTAAATTGAGAAAAATATATAGAAATGGGAAAATGAAAAAAGTATAGACACAGCTGGAATAAATAGAAGGCTAGGTACGTTGAAGTAGGAGGGCATGACACAACACAACACAACACAACAAAACAGTGCAATTTTGTTCGCATCACACGCCAATTTGTTTAGTTGCAACATTTGCTGAAAAACTTGTCTTTTTTTTTTCTTTCTTTTACTCTATCATCTATGTAACTTTTTTTCTATTCAAGTTACCAACTTGTTTTATAAATAGCTTTAAAAAGCAAAAATGTTTTCTTTTTCTTTCAGTTCTGAAACCACCCTGCTATGAACAGAGAGAAAGAATCCAAATTTTTCAGATAGATTTATTTATTTTTCTTCATTTTGCAGTGATTCAGATAAGTGATCAGAGAGAGAGTGAAAAGATGGGCCCTCTAAAGCCTGAAACAGAAATGAGTGGCACTACACCAAAGACTATACACTGTATCCTAATGCCAATGTTAATGTTATTGTTTCTCTCTCTTTCCTTGTTTTATTTGTTTGTGGTTTTTCTATCTTTTTCTATCTCATTCTTTTCCATCTATGCATAGGTGAATAACTAGTTTCTTTCTCTCTCTCTCTCGGTTATGTTTTTTTATACAATTTTTTTTTTTTACACTCTTCAATGCTTTTTGTTTTTCTTGAGGTGGTTTTTTTCTGTATGATGTAAAGTTTTGAGCTTTAGTGTGTTTTGGAGTTGTGATATCAATAAATCTTGATGGGATCTGTGAAAAATGAAAATGTGCTTTTGGGGTTTGGGATACTTGAATTAAAATATTGATAATGTTCATGCAAATTGAACCAATGCATGCTCTTGATGTTGACCCTTTTTAGTATTGGCATGGTTTTTGCTTCTTATTCTTATTTTCAAACTAATTCATAGTCTTTAAGACCAAGTTCTATGATGCTTTATTCTGTGAAATGTGAAACTAGCAATGCTTATATTTTTGTTTATTTTTCATGATGCTTTGTGGTTTTCTAGGTTCTCAGAGATGGAAAAACAACTACAAATCCGGAAAAGAAGTTGTCAAATGTTTGGCTTTTGGAAGATTTGTGTATATTATTTGGAGGGTGGTTACTATAGATAGGTTGGTTTACTTGTTTTTGCTGATAAGCATAAAACTGTTACTTTTATTTTCTCTTACAATCATTCTTGAGATTAAGTAATATTCAGTGAAAATCAATCTTTTTCTATTAATTTCCACCTTCTAACTTTCACGATATCTAAGTTTAATTTTCTTTTTCTTCTTTGTAGAATTTACCTGTCATGTTATGTCTATTTTCTTTGGGAGCAAGATAGAGATGAATGGTGCTGTGAAAGCTCGTTGAAGTGCCAAGTACCACTTGTTAACTTTTCCTAATTGTTTTCTCAATGGAGAATGATGTGTATAATGCTCCAATAAACATTTCTGGCCAAATTTCTAATGTCATTGAAGATATCACACATCATCTCACACAAAAGCCACTCATTCATTGCTATTCATTTGACCTTAATAACCAAAACAACATCATAAATGGTATTCCAATACTTTCAAGTGGAGAGCAAGATCAACATGATGTAAGTAATGGCCATGTTGATGCTGTTAGCTTCATAAATCATGCTACTATTGCTGATTCTAGTTCATTTGTTACATCGCATGGAAGAACTATTGTAGGAGATGCTTCTAATCTCATTGTTAATAGTGAATTTCAAAGGCCAATTCATTCTGTTTCAATTCCTGCTAGAATTGGTCTTCAAGAGAATTTAGAATCCTTAGGGCCATACATGTTCAATAATTGGCATGATGCCTCAAACTCAAACCCTTTGTGTGCAACTTTTGGTGATGGAAATGGATTCATGCCGTCATATTCATCGATACCGAACATTGATCCGAATGGATGGCAATCATCAAATGTTGCAAACTTAACAAATCTTGCTTATAGTTCCTCAAATTGTAGCAATGAGCTTTCACTAAGTCTTGCAACATCTCCAACTTCAGGTCAGTGTTCTGAGATTAGTTGCTCTGATTTAACACATAGCATGAATGGAACAACAAGATCAGGTTTGGAACAGCCCTCATGCAGTAGTAGTATGGAACTTTCAATGAGTTTAGGGTCTGATAAACATGTTAGATTTTCGCCTGCCATTTTAGGATCAAGATACCTTGCTGTGATTCAAGAAATACTTGTTCAAATTGCAACATATTCATTTGAAAATCTTGATGAGATTAGTTATTCGGCTTCCGGTGTTAGAGGACGGGGAAATAAATCAACTTCTTATTCCACAACGAAGCGAAGGATAGGAATGAATCACGACACGAGTTCTATGTCAGAAGAAGCTTATGCAGATTCTTCATTGCAAAGGCATACTTCTGAATCAAAGAAATCTCAACTGCTGATGCTTCTACAGCTGGTACATTGCTAACCTCTTGCAAAACATTACATTATATTCATTTGGCATTCATAATATCGTTTATGGTCTTGGTTGTGTTAGTGTATGTTTGAATTCACTTTTGGATGAGCCAAAATTGATTCTAGAGGTTTATAATCGATTTTAGCATGTTTGCATGTGCTCAAGTAGAATTGATTTAGCTTCCAAAATTGATTCTAACTTAAAGTTAAAATCTGGAATTTTTGCCTCTACAATTGATTTTTCTTCTCAAATTTATTGTTCAACTCAATTTTACAATTATTAATCTATGCATAAATCACTTCATTCAACTAACTTTTAGTCATAATCAATATTACTCGAGCACATGCAAACTGGAGTACCAATAACATACAAAGAGATGTAAATATGTTCACTTTGCAATATTTACTTTTCCTGTTGAAATTTATGATTTGGAAAGTTTTATAATACTATTTCAGGACGAAAGTTTCAAAAACAAATTGTGTGTTGTTGAAAGGTAATATATGAAAGTTTTCATCCCAACATGCTGATATTAGTCTTGTTTTTTACTTAGGTGGATAATCAATATAGTCAGTGTTTGGATGAGATTCACACTGTTGTATCTGCATTTCATGCTGCTACTGAGCTTGATCCACAAATACATGCGCATTTCGCTGTCAAAACAGTTTCTCTCTTATATAAGGACTTGAGAGAGAGGATTAGCAATCATATTCTTGCCATGGGATCAAATTTTAACAGCTCATGGTCAGAAGAGGATAAGGAATTGTCTGTTGAAACTTCATTCATTCAAAAGCAATGGGCTCTCCAACAGCTGAAAAAGAAAGACCAGTTATGGAGGCCTCAAAGGGGCTTGCCAGAAAGATCTGTTTCGGTTCTACGCGATTGGATGTTTCAGAATTTCCTCCATCCGTGAGTAGCTTTAATTGAACATATAATCAAAGTTTTAAATAAATTTCTTCAACTGCAATTGCGGCCACAATGTCAAGGTTTTATAGACATGCATGACCATATCATGGCTGCAATTGTGGTTGCATCAGTTGCATTTCTCTGAATTTTCTACAATATCAATGAATTGCAACGTAACTGCTACTACAATTTAAAACCTTAGGCTATAATCATAGGAACATTAATGAATTTGAAATTTGTGCATGTAGTTAACCTTAAATGCATGAATCCTTATCCTCTACAACTGTTGTATGACCGTTATTTGTTGTATTGAGCTAACTATGATGTGATGGATTTCAGGTATCCTAAAGATGCAGAGAAGCACTTACTTGCAATAAAAAGTGGATTGACTAGAAGCCAGGTACTTAAGGCTACTGTTACATACATACCTTAATCCTTGTTTGTTTGGAACGAAAAATGTAACCTCTATTTCATAGAAGTTTTGAAACATTTTGTTGTTCTTTGTTGATAATGCTTAGTATTGTATTTGCGGTTGGTTGATCAGGTATCCAACTGGTTTATAAATGCGCGTGTTCGGCTATGGAAACCGTTGATTGAGGAAATGTATGCTGAAATGAATAGAAGAAAAGTTTGTCGAAACGAAGGGGAAAATGAGAGTAGTGAAAGAAGTAGGATAAGCATGAACAATCAAATGTTTAATATCAATTGAAGGTGAAGAAAGTAAACATCATATGAAGCATTATCTTTTGTTTTTTAATTTTGGTTCATGTAAGAAACACAACCAGAATTGTGCATAATGCTCTACTTAGTTGTGAATTACTTGTGGACAGCAACACTATTTTTATATATTCGGTTGAAATGAAAATACAACTTTGGTCTTTATATAGTCCCATTACTGCTAATCAAAGAAAACAAATAAATTCTAATAATAGCCCACTATCTCTTGGCCTTCCAACTACAACACAGGCTTTGTCTTTCCACTAACTTATTAATAAAAACTCACTAAATATAACATTAAAGTTTATTCAACAAAACTCCCTTGTAAACATAAATGTTCCTTCTATCTATAATGCCTATCATCTTCTTGTCTCTTTCGAAAATTTCTTTCGATAATGGTTTTGTGAAAATATCTGATGCTTCATCCTTGCTTGCTACATGCCTCAATTCGACACTTCCTTCTTTCACATGTTCTCGAATAAAGTGGAAGCGAACGTCGATGTGTTTGCTTCTTTCATGGTTTACAGGATTCTTTGCTAACTCAATTGCTGATTTGTTGTCCACTTGTATGACTGTTGCACCTGCCTGCTTTAGCTCCATTTTGCTCAACAATCTTCTAAGCCATATTGCATGACAAACACACAAAGATGCTGCCACATATTCAGCTTCACATGTCGAGAGCGTTACTATCGGTTGCTTCTTAGAAAGCCAAGTAAATGCGGTATTTCCCATGAAGAACACATATCCTAAAGTGCTTTTCCGATCGTCTATATCTCCACACCAATCACTGTCAGAGTAACCAACCAGTTTGCAATCTTCTGGTCTTGAGTAAAACATTCCAAATGACAATGTTCCTTGGATGTACCTCAGGATTCGTTTCAATGCCTTCCAATGTGAATATACTGGCTCCTCAATAAATCGACTTACAATGTCGACACTTAATGAAATGTCCGACCTTGTACATGTGAGATAGCGAAGACTACCTACCAAGCTTCGATATTTGTTTGCTTCGACACGTTCTCCTCCATCAAATTTCGACAGCTTTGCACCTGGTTCCATTGGTGTCGAAACTGGATTACAATCTTTCATTTTGAATCTTTTCAGGATTTCCTTTGCATATGTCTCCTCTGATATGAAGATTCCCGCTTCCTCTTGTCGAACCTCAAGACCAAGAAAGAATCTCATCAGTCCTAAATTTGTCATCTCGAATTCACGTGTCATTGTGCCCTTGAATTCTTCTATCATCTGACCATTGTTACCCAAGAAGATTAAATCATCGACATAGAGAGCAACAAGTAACATATTACTTTCATTCTTCTTTACATATAGAGCATGTTCGTAGGGACATTGCTTGAAGCCATTCTCTTTGAAATATGTGTCGATGCGTGTATTCCATACTTGCGGTGCTTGCTTCAACCCATAAAGTGCCTTCTTCAATTTTAGCACTTTTTCTTCTTTTCCGACTTTCATGTATCCGGGTGGTTGTTCGATGTAAACTTCTTCTTCGAGCACACCATTTAAAAATGCTGACTTGACATCCATTTGAAATATTGGCCATTTGAATTGAGCAGCTTGAGAAATGAGCAATCGAATTGTCTCCATTCTTGCAACAAGTGCAAATACTTCGTCATAGTCAATTCCTGCTTTCTGTTTGTATCCCTTCGCAACAAGTCGCTCCTTATACCGTTCTATTTCGCCTTGAGCATTCATCTTTTTCTTGAATACCCACTTCACACCAATGGGTTGACTTCCTTTTGGTAATTCTGCTAGTTCCCATGTGTTGTTACGTTCAATGGCCTTAATCTCTTCGATCATGGCAGTTTTCCATTTTTTGTCTCGCAACGCCTCTTCGAGGTTAATGTTTTCAGTATCTGCCAAAAGACATACAAGGTGTACCTCTTCTGTCGTTTCATACAAATCTTGTAGACTTCGCATTCTGGGTTGTAGAGGTTCATCTTCATTGTCAGACTCTTCAAGTTCTGTTGAAATGCTTGTTGGTATGGCGACAGATGATTCTTCAACCTCGACATTAACTTATGTCGAATTGTTCCAGTCCCACTTGCTCGCTTCGTTTATTCGAACGTCTCTACTCACTATCACCTTCTTGCTTATGGGATCGAATAGTTTGTACCCTTTTGTCTTCTCATCGTACCCAATGAATATGTACTTCTGACTTTTGTTTTCAAGCTTCGTTCTTCGTTGATCTGGTACGTGTGCATACGCCACACTACCAAATACTTTGAGATGAGAAACTGTTGGCTTATGTCCGCTCCATACTTCTTGTGGTGTTTGACCTTCTAACTTCGAATGTGGACATCGATTTTGAACATAAATAGCACATTGTACAGCTTCTGCCCAGAATTCCTTCGACATGTTCTTGCTTTTAAGCATTGATTGAATCATGTCGAGAACTGTTCGATTCTTCCTTTTAGCCACACCCTTTTGTTAAGGTGAATATGGTGCAATTAGAAATCTCCTTATGCCCTGCTTTTCACAATACTTCATAAAGGCTATTGAAATATACGCACCACCTCTGTCAGATCGAACGGCTTTGATGTGTCTGTCAGTTGCCTTCTTCTCCATTACTTTGAATCTTTTGAACACCTCGAATGCTTCAGATTTTTCTTTCAAGAAATAAACCCAGGTTTATCGTGAGAAATCGTCGATAAAGGAAATGAAGTACCTTTTGCCATTGAAAGATTCCCGAGTGATTGGCCCACATATGTCGGTATGAATCAGTTCGAGAATATGTTTAGCTTGATATTTTGCCTTCTTTTGAAATGAGGTTCTTGTTTGCTTGCTAAGCACACATTCTTCACAAAATTTTCCTTCATAATCCATGTCTGGTAGCCCGTGCACCATGTTCTTTTTCGCCAACCTTTTCAAACCAGCATGATGTAGATGACCAAAGCGTAGATGCCACAGCGACGCTTTGTCTTCGACATTGACTTGCAAACATTTTTCTTGAACGCTTCTCAAATTCAATTTGTACATTCGATTTCTCCCCATCTCGACTTGAGCAATCAGATGCCCTAGCTTGTCCTTCAAATGCAATATTCGATCTTTTATAAGTATCGAACAACCTTTTTCTGTAAGTTGCCCCAAACTTAGGATGTTGGTCTTGAGATCTGGTACATAATAAACATCCTTGATTGATCCAATCAAGCCATCCTTCTGTAAGTAACAGATTGTACCCTTGCCTTCGACTTTCACTTTCGATGCATCTCCGAAGGACACATGACCAAGTTCAATCTTTTGCATTTCTTTAAACAGTTGTTTGTGACCACAAATATGATTACTTGCCCCTGAGTCGAGATACCACATGGTGTCATTATTGGTGTTGATTTCATTTTGAGCCATCAAGAGAAAGCCTTCATTCGCTTCAGCTTCTAAAACTAGATTGGTTGTTTCTTCTACCTTCTTTTCGACTTGACAATCATTTGCAAGATGTCCCACTTTACCACAGTTATAGCATCTGTAGGAGTTGCAATCCTTCGCGTAATGACCATACTTCCCACACTTGTAGCATTCGAAGTTGGAGTAGTTCGACCGACCACCTCTTTGACCACATCCTCTGCCGCGCCCATTCTGCTGGCTTGACTGTACTCTCTCAAAGTTGCTGCCTCGACCACCTCGACCATGACCTCCACGACCACGTCCTCTTCCTCGAAAGTTTTGAGAAAAGAGTACCTTTTCGTCTCTAATTGACCCCTTGGTTTGATGTGCTTCCTCGACTGCTTCTTTCTTCTTTTTCATCTTACGTTGTTCGTGTGCTTCGAGAGAACCAGCAAGCTCTTCGACTGAGAGTGTCGAAAGGTCCTTTGACTCTTCTATTGCACACACAATATTCTCAAATTTATATGTTAAAGATCTCGGGATCTTTTCGACAACTCGTGCATCAATCACCGTTTCGCCATTTCTAGTGAGTTGATTCACTACTGTTTGTACACGCGTGATGTAGTCAGATATTGTTTCTGAATCCTTCATATGCATCCTCTCCAATTCACCACGAAGAGTTTGGAGTCGAACTTGCTTCACTCAATCTGCTCCTTCGAACGCCTTTTTTAACATGTCCCATGCTTCTTTCGACGTAGCCGAACCGACAATTTTCTCAAAGCTTGAGTCGTCAACTGCTCGGAACAGCATGTATAGTGCCGTCTTATCCTTTGACCGCGTCTCTTTCAACGCCTTGTTTTGAGCTTCCATATATCCCGCAGTAGTTGTTGGTTCTTCAAACCCATCTCTGGTCACCTCCAACGCCTCTAGAGCTCCAAGAAGAGCTTTCATTTGGACACTCCAATTATCGTAATTTGACTTCGTTAGTCGCGGCAACGGCATTTGACTCATCATGTTTGCCATTTGCTCTGATTCCAATTTGTGGACAGCAACACTATTTTTATTTATTTTGTTGAAATGAAAATACAACCTTGATCTTTATATAGTCCCATTATTGCTAATCAAAGAAAACAAATAAATACTAATAATAGCCCACTATCTCTTGGCCTTCCAACTACAACAGAGGCTTTGTCTTTCCACTAACTTATTAATAAAAACTCACTATGTTGGAATTTGAGTTTCAAAAACAATTAAAAATCACAATTTATGTCATCGAAGATATTACTGTGTTGAGTCGCGGACTAGGTCGCTCTCTTTAAGACGTTTCGTGGCACTGCCCAAATTGTGCAAGGCAGACTATCAACCACGAAGTCCCCAGGATAAAACAGCCCAGATCACTGTATCGAAGTTCTACTGCACTGTAGAAAACCGTTCTAGAATTACACCCTCAATAAGGCGCTTAAAGTCACTCTTAATATGACGGTTAAAGTCACTCTCAATATGACGATTAAAGTCATTCGCAATATGGTACTACGACCACTCATAACTACGGCATAACGACCGCTCTAAAAAACGAAGGGACTACGACATAACAGCCGATCTAAAAACCGAAGGGACTACGACATAACAACCGCTCTAAAAACCGAAGGGACTGCGGTATAATAACCGCTCTAAAAACCGAAAGGGACAGAAAGAAAGGGGAGAAGTGGCTCGAAATTTGGCGAGCAGAATATAAGAGGGAGAAAAGAGAAAGTTGGGAAAAGCATCCAACTTTGGTGTGCTTTTCACAATAGTTTGATGCTCATTATATAGTGATGGAAGTAAACTCACATTTCTTTTCTAAGCAATGTGGGACTTTAGTATGTATAGATTTGAAACTACTCAAAATACTAAAGTTTTCCAATGTGGGATTTCAAAATCATTTCTTTCCAATGTGGGACTTAACAAGTTTCTTTCCACTTAAATTTACAAAAAATATTTCTTTTCAATGTGGGACTTCAACAAATTATTAAATTCACACAATAAATAATTATTTTCCAACAATCTCCCACTTGAATTTAAAAAATGTTTCTAAAACAGCGTCAAACGCTTCTATAAGATCGTGCATAAACAAAGGTGTCTCTTGACTTGAACCTTTGCATAGTAAGTAAGATTCAGATTCAACAAGAGTGACTCGTAGTCTTGAACTCTATCTCTGACATCAAACCCACACACAACCTTTTCATAGGGTGTATTCTCAAAAGCCCGTGCATTAATGGCCCTGCACGTGTATCCCAGTATAGTGAACGCTCTAGGAATTATGCCTCGAAATTCCATAGAAAGCGGACCCACTTCCACATTCACATAGGTGAGTCTATCAAGAGTACTCTTGTAGCTAGGTACTCCCTCCACGTAGAGTATAGATCTCATTAAGAGTTTCTATTACCTCATCCTATCATCGCTTCAGGAATCATGCTTCTCTAATTTATAATAGCATGTTCATCTCATATCACTTCACGGCTTGTTATTACCCATTGAACCTAATTCTTGGGATCTCTAGTCTTTTAGGTCGGGTTACCATCATGAGTGACTCTATAGGTATTAGTCTCATCCTTTTGGATGTATTTATGACTTTCTCTATAGCTAATCCTTTTGTCAAAGGATTTGCTAAATTCTCATCAGTGCATACATGATCCATTATAACAACTCATTTAGTAAATAACTTTCTAACAATGTTGTGCTTACAACAAATTTGTCGTCTCTTATCATTGTAATAACGATTCTCAATCTTCGCAATAGCCGCGGTACTATCACAGTGGATCAACACATCTGTTATAGGTTTTTCCCATATAGAGATCTCTGCTAGCAAGCATTTCAACCAACTTGCTTCTTCACTAGTAGTAGCTAGTGCTATAATTTCAGACTCCATAAAGGATTGATCCAATATCATCTGTTCTTTGATTTCCAAGATACAACACTACTCACTTTATTAAAATATAGTCATCAATTGCTTTGGAGTCATCTAATAAGACGTTCCAATCAGCAACATTGTATCCTTCTAGGACTATAGGAAATCTTTGATAATGTAATCCAAGACTCATGATCCTTTCTATAGCGTGCCAATGCTCTATACTAGGTCTACTAGTAAACCTGCACAACAATCCCACAACATAGGCAATGTCGGGTCTAGTACAATCAGTGGCATACCTGAGGCTGCCAATGATGCTCGCATATTCAGTTTGTCTAACATCTTCACCAGTGTTCTTGAAAAGTTTCACACTTGGATCGTATGGTGTGCAAGCAGGTCTACAGCCAAAGTTATTATATTTCTTTAGAATATTTTCAACATAGTGAGATTGATGCAAATAAATTCTCTTTTCTGACCTAGTAATCTTGATTCCCAGGATTATATTTGCTTCTCCGAGGTCTTTCATATCAAAGTTGTTACACAACAATGATTTCAAAATTTTATAGCATGAAAGTTTAAATCAAATATAAGTATGTCGTCTACATAGAGACATATGATAGTGCAAATGTCATTTTCAAATTTGTAGTAAATACATTTGTCACTTTCATTAACTTTAAACTCATTCGATTTAATCAAGTTATCAAACTTTTCATGCCATTTCTTAGGAGCTTGTTTAAGACCATATAGAGATTTATCTAACTTACAGACCTTGTCTTCTTGTCCATGAATTACAAAACTTTCAGGTTGTTCCATATAAATTTCTTCTTCAAGGTCACCATTTAAAAAAAAAAAATTGTTGTAACATCCATCTGGTGTATCACCAAGTTATGAATAGCCGCAAGTGATATAAGCACCCTAATGGATGTTAGTCTAGTGATTGGTAAGAAAGTGTCGAAGAAATCTATATTTTTTCTTTGTCTAAAATCCTTGGCTACAAGGCATGCCTTGTACTTATCAATACATCCATCGGGTTTTAGTTTCTTTTCAAAATTCATTTACAACCTATTAGTTTGCAACCAGGAAACAAGTCTACTAAATGTCAGGTCTTGTTAAACTCTAGAGAATCCATTTCATCATTTATAGCTTCTTGTCATAGATCTGCATCTAAAGATGACAGAGCTTCTTTAAGATTTGCAGGATCCTCTTCTAAATTATAGACCATATATTCTGGTCCATAATCTTTAGCAACTATAACTCTCTTACTTCTTCGAGTTTCTGTTTCACCTTGTTTGCTGCTTTCAGTGCTTCTTGTAATAGGAACATAAATTGGTTCGCTGCCCCCACTATTTCTCTATTTTACAGGGAATTTATTTTAATAGAAGTCAACATCATTTGACTCTATGATCACTTTTGCATTTAGATCATAAAACCTATACGCTTTGTTCTTTACTGCATACCCAAATGAATTCTCATTCATAGGTTCTACTAGCGAGTTTAATTCGCTCGGGATCGGGGATTCTGACATAAGTCAGACCATCCCATGTTTGAAAATAAGACAAGTTCGATTGTCTTTTCTTCACTATCTCATAAGGAGATGTTTTGTTTTTAGATTTAAGAACTCTATTCAAAACATAACAAATAAGCAATATATTTTCTGCACACTAATGAGATGCAACAATATAATTAAGCATACTAGCAACTACTAGTTCAATAAGAGTTATATTTCCTTTCTTTTCAACTTTACCATTCACATCAAGCAATTATGGTGTAGTTGTTCCACATATAATTCTAGACAATTTATAAAACTTATTTAAACAAACTAGAATCATACTTGAAACCTTTTAATCTTTCTACTAAATTGATTTTCAATTTTAGTTACATAGATTCTTAACATGTCAAACGTTTCATTTTTGTTTTTCATTTCGTGTTAACTTTCCCATCATGTACACATATATTAAAGTGTAATAAACCTAAAGACTTAGATTCTCTAACTACAAATTAACGTGAACTCTTTATCATTTTAGTTTGACTACAACAACATGCAAGTAAAAAATTAAAATCATACAACATGCAAGTAAAAAGATATATTTTATTGATTTCATTAATCAAACATAAAGAGATATATTAAATTTCAATACTTAATTTAAATATGTCACGAGTAACGTACCGTAATAGATGATCCCATGAGTTATCTTCTGAATTTTACTGGAGTGTGCCTCCACGGATCTGTCGTTAGCCATCTGATACTCTGGGTAGCAGCTCACTACATACTCATTCAGATCATCTCAAATATCTCTACCAGTATTGCTAGAACTGTAGTAGTTATACAGATCATCAACAACTCTATTAAGAATATAATTCTTATCATTATTTTCCGATGGGTTAATTCTCCAGCTTTCTTATCCTTTTTTGCTTCAAAACTTATATAGTTTATTGAAGAGGCAACATAATCAAATTCAGTAATATCTTCAGTTGACATGGCAGAACGAAACGTCTTAAAATTGTTGGAATTTGAGTTTCAAAAACAATTAAAAATCACAATTTATGCCATCGAAGATATTACTGGGTTGAGTCGCGGACTAGGTCGCTCTATTTAAGAGGTTTCGTGGCAGTGCCCAAATTGTGCAAGGCAGACTATCAACCACGAAGTCCCTAGGATAAAATAGCCCAGATCACTGTATCGGAGTTCTACTGCACTGTAGAAAACCATTCTAGAATTACACCCTCAATATGGCGTTTAAAGTCACTCTTAATATGACGGTTAAAGTCACTCTCAATATGACGATTAAAGTCATTCGCAATATGGTACTACAACCACTCATAACTACGGCATAACAACCACTCTAAAAAACGAAGGGACTACGACATAACAGCCGCTCTAAATACCAAAGGGACTACGACATAACGGTATGATAACCGCTCTAAAAAACCGAAGGGACTGCAGTATAATAACTGCTCTAAAAACCGAAAGGGACAAAAAGAAAGGGGAGAAGTGGCTCGAAATTTGGTGAGCAGAATATAAGAGGGAGAAAAGAGAAAGTTGAAAAAAGCATCCAACTTTGGTGTGCTTTTCACAATAGTTTGATGCTCATTATATAGTGATGGAAGTAAACTCACATTTCTTTTCTAAGCAATGTGGGACTTTAGTATGTATAGATTTGAAACTACTCAAAATACTAGAGTTTTCCAATGTGGAATTTCAAAATCATTTCTTTCTAATGTGGGACTTAACAAGTTTCTTTCCACTTAAATTTACAAAAAATATTTCTTTCCAATGTGGGACTTCAACAAATTATTAAATTCACACAATAAATAATTATTTTCCAACACACTAAATATAACATTAAAGTTTATTCAACATTACTATTATATGCGGAGTTATAGTTGTCTTGAAAAACATGTTCATTATCAAGACTCAGTTGACAATATAGAATATTAGTCAACAATACAAAATTTATATATTATTTTGTTTTAGAGTAATTGAAGGCAAAATAAGTGATACAAATTCTGTTTTGGAGACTCAGTTAAAAATCAAATTTACAGTGCTTGGGTCAGATGAGTGAAAAGCTAGATGGTTGAATTATGAAATAGATAAATATATATATTTTTTCAAATAAAATCAATCCTAAGTTGAGACTAGTGTGCCTCCACGGATCTGTCGTCAGCCATCTGATACTCTCGGTAGCAATATGACTTTTCCATATGATAAGATGCATTATCAAATTTGGACTTGCAGGAAGGGACCACTGTAAACAGATAACATATGAACAATATGACTTTTCCATATGATAAGATGCATTAACAATTGAACCGCATTGAAAATGCAGACAAAATAATAATATAAACATTGAAAAAAATGTCTATTGACGACAACATTTTCAAAGCAGGAGATAGACTTTTTATGCCTCCATGTTTGCTTTACAAATTGTAATCACAACTTCCTTTAAACAAAATTAAATACAAAAACAACAATTCTGAAGCTGTCAACTTTAGGCTTCAGACTCATTAACTAAAATCTATGATTACAAATGAATGAATAGCTATACTGTTCGTTTCTTCTAATCTCTTGCTTTTTCTTTCCTTTTTGTTGATATCTTATTTTCTTATCCCATTATCTACAACCATTTGGCATTCCCCATTTCATCAGATCTCCCACTATTCATAGAAAGATGATTTTGTTCCATAAACAGATCAAATGGGGAAGCAAATTGCCAAACAACCATTATTTGTCTACTTCTAGAGTTCCATAGATATTCTTGTCTTTATTGGTTTCAATTTCAAACCCATACTCTCTGGTGAAAAAAGCTCTGGAGAAATGCAAGATGGACTCAAGGGACTTCTTGGGCTGACACTCAACTTAGATGGCCTGTACAGACCATATCCCATGAGAAAGTACTCCATCGGTATTAACATGGCGTGGGGCTGCTCCTCTGTCACCATTGACCCGCATGCTTGAACCTGTAGCTCCACACCAACAGCTATTAAATATAAGCTCATTCTGATATTCTGATATGGTATATATACATTATCACTTCATATTAAAAGGAAATCGAACTATTTACGTACCTCAACTAAGGCACTGAATCGTCTATCTAACTTTGAAGTGATATGGAGTGCCTCTGAGTGAAATGGAGACATATCCCCAACAAAAATTAGTGAACGGCAATGTAATTTTCTCAATCCTTCACTTAGGTCAGGTCTCCTGTAAGATGCCAACACAAAGTTAAATAAAAATGGAATATGTCCCTAAGCAACATGTACATTGCAATCCAGGGTCATCCCTAAACATGTTGAACCCAATTGTTGGTATTTTACTGTGTACCAAAACAGGTGATTTATCAGCCATGAATACAAGTATATATGATTAATTTCTGAGTAGTGTTGTTGCAACCTTAGAAATAATTAACATGTTGCAGATAATGAGAAATCACCACTTTTAAAACACCTGACCCTCAAAAAGAAAATGAAAATCACCACCTTGAAGTAAATCATCATACCCATTAATGGCTTCAAGGAACCGCCACACATTCAAGCTCTGCCTCTCATCCAACGACTGTCAGAAAATATCAAAATAGACTCAGACAAGGAACGTTCAGCTTCATAAAACCAGCAACAAGTTAAACCCAGGGTGAAGTTTAACACAATCAAATGAAGAGATTTCCCCACCGTGGTCACATGCACATTTTACTGTTGATATATTAGTTATAAAATCAACAATCACAATTTTCGAAGGGCGCTCTGATTGTAAGATGAGTCGAAATTTGAATACTTATAAACGGAATGGGGCCTAGAGACATTTGGATTCAAAAAAAATTATGAAAAAAACGGAAATAAATATAAACTCACATATGTGTGTGTGTGTGTCATGTTTATTTGTTGCTCTGGAAGTGGCTTATTACGATAAACGCATCATTAATGCAAATTATAGAGCCAAGTGATGCTCGTCTAGTAAGGAATCAATTGAGTAAGAGAGACATAAAAAAAGAAGCGAGAACATGCAGACAAGCTTTTTCGGTAGGTAGAAAAGGAGGAAAGTGAGGAAATGATCATAATGTCCAAATACTATTGATTTGGGGAACGGTGACGTAATGTTGATACTTCGGAGCGAAATTATAAATTACTGAATTACCATATGGGAATGGCTAATAATGCAGGTCATATGTGTAATTGACCGCGGTGGGCAAATCTATTTGTTCGCCCATGTTAAATGCCAATTAAACCCAGTCACTACATGGAAAAAAAATACATATACTAACCCTTCGGCATGCTTTGACTATATCTGACTCCAGTAGTTGAGTACCACCGCGAATTTCCTATCATCACAAATAAAATTAAATAACTCAGCCTAACATTGGGAGTAGAACAAGAAATGCTTTTGGACGTAAATATACCTTGCTAAAGTACCGCTTCAGCAATATTTCCTTTACCACCCCACACATGCCATAAAAGTATAGTAAATTTGACATGACCTGCAAATATTACAATTTCTTTAGCAAAAAGTGAGATGATTTTTTACAAAAAGAATCTTTCAGCATAGGAAAGGAACCTTGTTGTACAACCATTCAGACCAAGATGGTTCTTTACATAGAGGAGAAACAAGTATCAAACCAAGCACACGTTGTCTATATTTCATCTGTTGTCAAGAGTTGGAAAAATATGTAAGTAATTTCAAGTCATTTAAGAGAGGACCGGGAAGGGGGGAACACATGAAAACTTACAGCAAATAAGGTGAGGATATAAGCCCCAGCAGTTACTCCCATACACATAACTGCATTAAGACTGAAAAAAAACAGTAGGGTCAGATCCCAAGATGCATGGAAGATTAAATCATCTGCTAGAATCAGTTACACAAATTATTGATCCATCACTATCAATCTTTCCATTACAGAAGGAACTTGAAACTGTCAACATTGTAAAAAAAAATAACAATATTTAAAGCCAAATGGAGTTGCTTTAAAGAAATTACTGCATGTCACTAAATGGAAAGAAATTGCTGATTAAGCTTGAACACACTCACCCAAAAAAGTTAAGCACCTCAGCTATTTGATCAGCTAAGTCATCTACTGATAGAATAGGGTAATCCGGATCAATTGCAGCAGCTCCCAACTGCAATAGCTCTTGAAGAAAGCACAAGATGATAAGCAACCAGGTAAACTATAAACATTCAACAATATATATATATACAGTATGGACATATGAATCAATCAAGCAATATCATAGCAAAGTTTCTAGATATAAATCTACAGACCTCATGCCCAGGTGGACTAATGTGATATATGCAAAAATTGTGGAGCAGCAAGTAATATGCTTCGGGACAAAATAATAACCCTTGAAAGCAGGAGACGTCTGATGATGAAACCGCACACATGAAAAAAAGGGTTAGATTGTCAGTATATAAACGAAAGAAATGCACGAAATTAATTATTTCCAAGAAAAGCCACAAAACAACATCTAGAGTTGATTTTTTCTAAATAAAACCTTTTAGAAGAAAAGGTTGACTAATCATGATAGAAATATGTTAATGAGTAAGCGAATTGTATTTTTAAGAGGGTAAAAGAGCAAACGTTTTTTATGAAGACTGCACTACATATTTTAAAGCCAACACCACCAGATTGTCAAAATTAAACCTACTGAAATGTACAAGATACACGTAATGACCAAGATATATCAATAAATAGTGTAATTTTCAGACAATTAAATTCAACGCTCTAATATAAAAATTAGGGGAAAAAATAAATCAAGATATATGCAAAGCCCTCTAGTTATAAGAAAAGAGAGTCAATGGTTCTATAAAAAACCCAAAACCCATTTAACTTACAATTTAAACCCAAATCAGGATAAGTGATAAGAGCTGGCTTGTCCTGGTCTCCATACACAGCAACGGAGACAGAACCATGACATGTTCTGATAATATGTTCCTGCAGAGACATACAAGTAGCATATCAATCAGTAACAGCACATCAAGTTGGCCAAAAACAGACAATAAATTGCTTTCGGTTATACCATTGCATTTAAAACAATACATACTAAATAAAAGAGGAGCAAATCAGGTCATTGAGCATTAGATATTTTATAGCAGCTTGAATTTATGCTGGCAGTGAAGACAATCAAGTTGGAAGCTCCATTCAAGCTTCATCACAAAAAGTCTAAAGGTTGCCAGAAAAATTGCAGACATTAAAGAAAATTTAAAACATAGAAACCCTAAATCATATCTGCACAGTTAGCTATGCAACGAAATGTGAAAAATGCTTTGAGGGTTCCTTCAACACATGAAATCGAAGTCGGGTGTAAAGATGCAGTTCATAACATGAAGGTTTCCAAACCTTTCAAGGCAGCAACACATATATAGCATCTGAAGATTTTAATCAAAATTACTTCACTCGAGCCTACGGTTTTAACAAAAGGTTTATGAGTCTGTGACCACGTTCTAGGCCACGACACCAAGTTTTTGTGTGTCTTTGCAGCCGCAATGCAGCTGCCATTGTGGAGACAGCAGCAGCATCCATTGACCACAGTTCTTTGCAATATCAATAATGGTTTTTCAACTGCAGCCATTAACGCACCAGAATTCTCTATAATATCAAGAATCGCTTTCTGACCACAACTGTTTCCGAGACCGTGATTTAAAAACCTTGTGTAGTAGACACTATATATTGTCATTAGAAAAAAAAGTATGACATAAAAAGTTTACAAACGCAATCATATTTCTTCAATTCATCCAAAATCATGATAACACAGACTCAACTATCTTCCTTCACTGAATCTTTAAATCTTTAAGAAAAAATAAAACTCTTAACTCATATCCAAAAGTGAACTAGTAGCTAATAGCTATAGCTATATGAAGTAACCTTTTAACACCTAAACCATAGAGAATCACAAGTTCACATTATTCCTGAGTTTTTACATCAAGCTTAATTCATTATCAGATATCATTTCATCGATCACACAAACGCAGAGAATCAAAACGACATCAACAACTATCGTTTTCGCAAACAAGTTAATAAAACCACAAAAACACAATTTAAGCCATTCTTAAGAGAATAAAATACTCAACTCCACACACACACACACAAAAAACAACATAACAAAAAACGGTTAAGAAATAAAAAAATAAATAAAAGTAAAAGAAGATAAATGAATAAGAGAAAAGAAAATAAAAAGAAGAAAATGAATATGGAGAATGCAGATAGAAAGATGCCTTAGGTGAAGGAGAGATGGAATCCATGTCCACCGACACTGAATCGGTTGGTGTTGAATCAGCCATGAGAATAGTGAATTAGAGTTTCAATTTGAAATCGCGTTTTGCGTTTTGCGTTTTGCGTTTGGAAATGCAGTTTGTGAATTGGATTGGTTTGGTTCGATTTGATTATATATATGGCATTGGCAATAAGAACAAACAAAAAAATAATCGCGGCGTGTATGAGTTTGAGTTTTTTGTTGTTGTTGTAACTTCTGGTAATAATTAAATAATTAAATTAAATTAAACTCGAGCGAGTCAAAACCGAGTCACCGACGATTCTAAATCACGAGCGGTCCGCATCGACAGTTGGAACCTGAGACTCTGGTTCAATTAACCACACTTGGGTTCGCCGACATTTTCTTTTTCTCTTTTTCAATTTTTTCCTTATAAAACAATAATTTTGTAATATCTTTTATATATATTAAATTATTTTTTTTAGAAACTATTATTTCAATAATACTAAAGTTTATGCATTTTAGGTATTATTAGCTAACATATAGAATTTTTTTAATTAAAAATAACATATTAGTTGTTTTGCACTAACAATATATAATAAAAGCTATAGATAATCATTTAGTCATAGGTCAAAAAGTTTTAGATATTTAGATTAATATTTCAATATTCTTTAATTCATTTTTACTATATTTTGATAAAAGTAGAATATATTGAAAAGTGATATTCTCACAAGACCAAACATTAACAGAAGTATCTTTATCATAGTGAAGTCAACAAAATGTTTTTAGTTAATTAACAAAATTAGGATGTCACGTTTAAAGAACAAAATTAAAATATTCTTCGTAAAATTTAATTTGTGTTTGCAGATGTTCCTTTTTTACTTGATTGTTTGCAAAAAAAGAATTGAAGATACTACATATTTGTGTTTTTATACGTAAAATGTTAGTGTAATTGTAAATTAGTGGGTTGTTTTATGAAATTATATTTTACTATTTATATAATAATTTGGCGGATAATTTAGAAAATATTTCTATAAATACCTTTGATTTTTTTAGGTTTGCTCTACTCTACATAAGAATCTGGAATATAATTTATTTAATTATTAACTTATATAAAATATACTAAAAAAAAATATTGTTGAGATTTTTTAAGTTAACTTAATTGTAATTTTGATTAATTTATTATTATCAATTTATGGATTGTGTTTTATTTCGAAAATTGATATTTTTAATCTTTAATATAGTTTAATTATGTGGCATATAAATTT
>JBBPBS010000115.1:5516195-5581826 GCA_037974835.1 Cicer judaicum | reverse complement strand
TTAGTCTGTTATTTAAAAAATTAGCTTTTTCGGTTATATATCTAAAGATATCTTTTGATTAAGAAAATTATAACTAAGCTAAAAAAATATAATACAAAATTAAAATGCAATTATTATAACAAATAGATAATTTTTTGTATGAAATAAGATATAGCATCGCAGAGATAGGACCATTTAGTACCTTTTAATTTTATTATTATTTTTTAGAAAAAAATAACTGTTAATTTAATAAATCTTTACTATTTTAAAAACTCATTTTTATAACATAACAATTTAATTTTATTTTGTTAACAATTATCTTATATATATTTTTTCTGAATCAAATAAATATAAATAGTAGTAATGATAAAAAAAAATATATATTAATAAAATCAAATAAAATACATTAAATTGATAAAGAAAAAATACATCAAATTAAAGAGAAAAAAATATATGAAATTTAAACTAACCCACCTACACATATAGGTTGTCCTCAAAGAGTACGAGAATAGTGCAAATACATGTAGACATAGAATTGGAAAACATTTAAAGTGGACATTATTAATTTTAATTTATGTATATTTTTTATTCAATTTAATATATTTTATTTAATTTTATTAACAAAATATAATTAAATTATTATTTTATCTATAACATAAGAATAAGTTGTTAAAATAATATAAATGTACGTGAATATTTGAAAATCATCCAATATTTTAAAAGTGAAAAAAAAAATAGAACATTTGATATATATTTTTCAACTTAGGATATATTAGTTAATTTTGTTTTTAAAAACACTATATATATAAATACATTGTCATTCTCTATCCAAAAAATAACAAGACAATGCAAATTTAACTAAAAGATGAACAGAAAACATTTGCAATTCTTCTATCATGCTTCGACTTAAAAAATTAAAATAGCTGCTAATCATGAGACAATCATCTAATAGCAAGCTAAAATATGAGCAATTGTTCTATGCTTCTTGCAACCCACGAATGACACTAAGATAACTACCCTCCACCTTAACTTGATCGAAACCCAAATCTAACGCAACCTCAAATATGTAGTTAAAGTAATACCAATATCAAGTCAGACTTAAATATTTCAAGTGACCAAAACCAATTCACATGTCTCTTTAATAATAATGTGAATTTCCTTATTGTTAAATTTTCCTTCAATATGTTATCAATGCGATGAGTGATTTATTTACACCCCTAACTAATTTTTTGAGTGTATTTTGGATGAAACACTAATTATTCTATTCTATTTACATTTTTAAACTAATTTTTTTCCAACTACATCTCTAAACTAATAATTAATGTATCACTTTTAAATTATTATATTTTATTATGTATTTATGATAATTTTTAATAATAAATAATTAGCGACATACATTTTGTAAAATTATTACACTTATTCATTTGTTTATTGTATTTCCTAAACAAATATTTTTTTAAAAAGAACTCTATGTAAAACGACATTTGTTTAACAAGTAATTATGTAAAAACAAGAAGAAGAAAAAAAAACAAGTTTGAGATTTTAATTTTCTAATCCTTGCTATGTCTTAATTGAAAGTGTGTGGTCTTTTTATATTTCGGTGGTAAATGATGCCATGAGTTATTTCGTCATAGCCTTACCGACAATGTTAACAAATTTTCTTTGAATTATGATTATTATTTTTGTTTTTGGAAAGACATTATTATCAAGGATTTTATGTATTATTAAGCATTTATAAATCAAAGGTACAAAGTCAGCACTCTAACAATCATGCATTAAAATTGCACTTTGAGACGTGTGTACCTTAACAAATAAAGATGGGCTCCACAACTTGATACATTCGGCAGATATATCACTTTCAATTTGAATTGGAATTCCTTGTCCCCTACAATTTTACGTATAAGCTTAAATAGGAGTAATAATTCAATATCCAACAAAAAAAACAAAAGAAAGATTTCAATTATGTTGAGAATATGTAAAAGGATTATACCCGTCGTGTCTATTTTCCCCTCTCAATGTCGACATGAGTTTCCCCACTTGAGAAGATGTTTTTCAATACAATATCAAATGAGAATGTTCACTTATTTATTTTTATTTTTTTTATGAAATAATGAAAAATTTATTTATAATTGTGAGACCTCAAATTCAAAATTATAAATAATATCTAATTTAATAATATAATTATTTATTTTCTTTTGCTAACTCTAATTGTATATATTTTAAATCAGAACGTATAAATTTTTATACAAACTCCTATTGAATACATCTTATGAAATAAATTAAGATTCTCAAATAGTGTGTAGAGTGTTAGTGTAGTGACCACTAATGTTGAAAGACAACTACTTTTTCTTTTGACTGAATTGAGAGCCAACTACTTCAAAGAGGTCATCTTTTTTTAATTTGATTGCAATAAATTCACTAAATGAAATAAGGACATGGGAACGAGGTGTTCAACATCTCTTCTCATACACACATAATTTTATAATAACGTCAGATCCAATAAAAATTATATTATATGTTAATTCTATGAGCAATGGAAATGCATTCCAATAATATGGGTGTCAATTTCATCCATATTTGCATATAGATCAAATACGAATAATAAAAACACAGTATAATACAATAGTATAGGACAATAATTCAAGTCGTCTTGTAAGAATTTTATATTATATTAATTGAATTTAGAGTTAACGAAGACAAAAAGAATTTCAAATTTAAGTTCAATGAGATTGAGAAAACGAATTAAAGTCACATATATTTAAATAACTGATCTATTAATTCAATTTCGGATCTATCATAAATTCTATAGGTTCAATTTTTAAATTGTGATTTTATTTATGTTTGACTATAGATTTGAATAAACAAACTTCAATAATATGTGAATTCGATTTTTAATCTAAACGATTGTAGTTTTTTGAATATGAATTTGATTTCTAATTTAATCGATTGTAGTTCTTTGACGTTTGATTGTTAACTATAATCCATCAATTACTGATGCTTAATCCAATTCTATTGTTGTCTCGAGGATTAGTTATATATCATATCCAAAAAAGATTAAATAGTAAGAGTACCTTAGAGTGTCAATAAAGAGTCAAAAATCCTAATTAAGAAGATTTTAATACATTAAAAAATATAAAAAATATGAAGAAAAAAAAAACTTTAACTTTAAGTTTATTCCAACATATATACAAGTCCCCGAAAAACTCTTATAACAAAAGAACGTTAATTTCCATTGAGGATATACATGAATAATTTGTTGAAATCAACCTAGTGTCAAAATTTAAAGGTAATTAAAAAATCTATGTGAAATGCTATATTGAAAAACGTGATATTAATAGAGGCCATAGGAATAGAATTAGTCAATCCACACCCAAATTAAATCATAACATTTTGAGATTATAGACAAATCATATCACGAAATATATAGTTAATGGGTGGGTCGGGTCACTTTAGCGGAGAGTCATAAAAATGGTTTTATTAATTTTTATACGAACTGTGGCACTTTAGAGTATTAGATTCTTGGATGTCCGTTGAGGTGAGTTGCCTATTGGTTGAGTTCACCTATCCAGCATATTCATTTTTTTCCACAGAATATCTTAGTTTAGTTATTTGTATTTTATTATTTACTATTTTAACTTGTCATCTATCATTTTGTTTGTTTTTTTAACAAAAAATAGATATACTTAACTTCTTCCTTTAAAATTACTTTTATAAGCTTTGGGCTATTCAAAAAACCATTTGTAAAAAGGATCACGTGTCTCCTAATAATACAACAAAAATAGAAATTTTGTATTAAAATAAATAAATTTTAAATTTTCAAAAATTGAATATACAATTCTCAATACACTTTGCAATGTAGTATATCTATCTTTAAATGCTTAACAAATTTTTTAAAGACACTTGTTAGTATTTTTCTTATAAAAAGACCGCCGTACATGAATGTTTGGTCAAGGACATCTACACATTGCAATAATGATTAGTCTTCTTTGGAAACAAAATTATGCTAAATATTGGATAAAAAATAGACTACTTATTGTCATCTCTGATAGGAAGCTAGAAGTGATAACTGAAATTAGATTCTACACATAAGAATTGTCTTCATGAGACCCACAATGTAACCTTTTATTTGCCACTTGATAACTTAATGAATTGGATAGAGACTAAGGCTATGATCGGAAGTTTAGAGAGAAATGGAGATGACGATTTTGAGAATATGGGAAGGAGGAGGGTGAACAATCCACCCACCTTGCGTAAGATTTTAGTTTTCTTCATTGAACTAAAACCCTCCGATACATTATACATGGCAACAAAAAAAAAGTATCTAATGTATGTATTGGAGAATAACATTGGAGGATTTTGAATAAGTTTTAAAATCCACTACATCTCTTTTTCTCTCGCTCCTAACTCCCAAACAAGGTCAAAGTAATTGTTATGACAAAAAGAGACTAAAATAAAATATTTAGAAGGATACAAAATATATTCAAATTTAATTACTTCTAATGTGTTTTAGTATTTACTGGCTTCAAGACCAAGTCACATGCTCAGTGAGTACAGTTAGGTAATTTGAAGCTTCAGGGTACATTATGCCAACTAAGTTAAAATTGAAGGGCCCACTATGCTAGAGGATCTTGTGCTCAGTGTTTCCTATTCACTAGCAGCAAAAGTAACTAAAATGGATAGCCATAAAAAATTGCCAGTATTGCATCCTCTCATAACTTTTCATCAACAATATTTATTGTACCATTACTTCCTAACCTTCCATTACTTCCTAAGCTACGTGAAACCAAAATACCTCGCTACACTCCCACTATCCAAATCTATCATTGTTGCCTGAATATACAGGGGTTTTCTCTCACCGAATTCTCATGAAACTGACATCTCATAAACTTTAGTTGTGCTTTTGTATCATCCTCAATTCCCTTTTTGCGTTTTCTAGTTCCACCTGTGGTGGCTGTGCTCGTTCTATCATCACCAGACAAACTTATGGTGTCCACAGCATCATGCATCTCTACATCACCACCACCAATTACATCTACCTCGGAGCCTCCATGTATATAATTTAAAAAGAGATGTTTGATCACTGGAAGCCTACACTCGGTTCTTGAAGTGAAAAAGAAAGCCTTTGCACGATGCTTGGCAGTTTGACAACCAAATATCGCCAATCCGTCTTCCTCGACAACTAGAAGCCATTCTGAGTATGAAATCATTAATCATTTGTTACGCAATAAAACAAAGGGAAAAAAATCTGACAGACAAGAGGAAATAGACTATGCAAAATGGGCAGCTCATCTCAGTTAACCATAGTTGGAATCCAATCACCAATACAACTTGAAACTGCGTGCAACCACATTCAACTATACAGCTTGCTGGAATTTTTAAAAATTTAAAGGCCTCTTCTCAAGTCAAAAGAATAACAAAATTTGAGGGGTAGTTGGAAGAACTCACTTATAAGAGCTATGGGAGTGGAAACATTTGGTCTGTTGATCTTTCTGTCTATGCCACTTTGACTAATAACCCAGTTAATCAATTGATTAGGAACGCAGGATCTACAGAAGGCATTTACATAAGAAGTAGCTTTCCCCTGATCACCATTTACCCTGTTGCCAAGCAGATTATGAGACTTATCAGCTGAGACATTATGGAAGCACCTTCATAATTCATTCCTCAACGGTACAATAGGCTTTTATCATACCTAGCAGACTGGATAGCTAACTCAGAAACAAATAACCAATTAATAGCAAAATCTTTGAGGCTATTGGCATACAGTGAAACTCCTGCTTGAGGATTAATGAATGAATAATCCATCATCATCACAGAATTGTACAAGACTTCTTTTAAAAGAACTTCATTTTCAGAACCCTATAGCAAAACAACCAGTAGATTGGTGAATATAACAGCAAGAATTGGAAACGAGAAATAAAATGAATCATACACTTCTTGAAGGGAAATGAAAAAGGACATTCTATAAACTAAAGAGCTCAAATTACCGACAAAAGAAGGTTTCCCCATATTGGAGTCAATGTTGTGAAGATTATGGCAATGAGTAATCAATGCTACTAACCAAGTAGTAGTCCCTTTTCTTTACTGGGAATATACATGAATAATTGGTGAACCACACAATTTCTCTGGAAAGGTTATACTAAGTTTTAAAATTGTAACATCTAAATCATAGTTATCCAATATTGCTGAACAGAATCGATATTTAAACTCCTGGTCTTACCTCAATTATCATATGAAGAATAAAACATGAGTGCTAACTTTTTTCATTTTCATAAGGAGCAGGACCCAAAGCTCTCCTCACCTATACTCTATTATGAAAAATAAGTTTTCCATGCCAACAAAAAATACCCCCTTGGATGTTATCACAAGCTAACCAAAGATGTGTTTGGTAAATTATTGGATCAGAACATCAGTTTTGTTCTGTGCTTGGTGCAAATAAAAAACAGCACAAAACAGGACCAGAGATGGAAAAGCGGTATGTTTTAGTTATCTAAAAAAACGAAAAAAAGTGAACAAAATAGGTTGATCTAATTCATTCTGTTCACATGCCAAATGCTACTTAAGTAACCTATTTATAGAGGCAGTGGCATCATGACAGGACTGGCCTCGGTTTAACCTGTGTCGTGTAGGCTAATATGAGGGCTTTAAATTATTTGAAATTAGTCTTACTCAGACATAGTTTCCCGGAGAAAAAGATAGGTGATTTTCCTGCAAGTCCTTAATTCAAAATTATAATCAAGTAATGCTAGATAAAAGACGTGGTATGATGGTACTGACCAGCAAGGCGATCACTGGTAAAACTGGCTCCAACAACATCCTGAAAAGGGTATCTGATATGCACCAATAAGCAGTCAGGAAGTACACACACGAAAACTGTAATGATGTCATCCCAGAAAGCACAAGGATTTGACCAATGTCAAGCTGAGAAATAAACAAATAAAGGTAAATCTTAAACTAAGAAAATTGACAATTTTGTATGATCAGATTGACCCATACAAATACAGGAGACAGCTCTGAATGGATGGTTCATGAATGTACATCAAAACCAACCTGAGTATTGGGACATAGATATAAATGCTACCATCACTCACTTTGACACACTCGGTTAGACACTTTATCGCGGATATGGCCACGTCACACTTCTCTTTAAACTCAGTTACTTGTTTACAGGCTCACCATGTTTAGTTCTTTGTAATTATTTTTTTTATGTGCAAAAAATTAAAGGCTCTTGGTAAACTTTTTGCATGCCAAAATGTTTGTAATCTCATACACCACAGCTCAAGTACTCCATAGCTGCTGCGACCCATGATTAAATAACAGCAGAAGGAAGGATATGGACAGACATTAAACACAACAATCTGACACATAGAGCCAACCTTAAAGTTTCAGGCCCTTAATCATCTGCTAAACATCAACAGAAAAAAAAAAACAAATCTTTTCCCAAATTTCACAAAGCCCAAATCAAATTATTCCAATAAAACTAGCAACTGTAGAGATCGGCAAAGTCAATGGGTTAGGCACACAAAAGAGAGCTGTTTTCGAAAACAAGAAATCACTTAAGATGATTTTCTTCCTTATGTTGTTATGGATCTTCTTCGGTCCTTCATTCGATAGCAACAATGGAAAGGTTGAATTAGGGATGTTTTCCAAATTCGCATATAAAGTATTTTGAGAATAATTTCAATATATTATTTTTAAAAAAAAACGCTAATAAATTCTTTAAACTTGTTCAACCGGTTACCAGTTTAAAAGATTGAAAAATGAGTGACGTGGTCGTATGCCCGTATCGGCAAGAGAGTGTCTAACTGAAAGTGTTAAAGTGACTGACAGCAGCATTTCTCAAATAAACAATCAAATTTAAATTTCATCAAGATCTGGCTTTCCTAAAATGCAGTAGAACCTACTTTACTCTAAACTCCAACATAATGAAAGAACATGATTATATATATATATATATAAAGACAATTGCTAACAAAAGCATCATTAGGGTGAAAACAGAAAACTAAAAAGTACATTAACTAAGAACAACAAAGCTATTCATTACATAGAAATTGTTATTAAGGTTGCTAAGGAAAAGAGAGAGAAAGCATGACAATAAAAGGATGGAGTCTTTATGAAAGTTGTTTTGAATTTATCATACCCCACCCCATTATCATATACATTAATGTAATCATTTGAAAAACATCTAACTAGTTGTAATCAAAGCTATATAAAACAGAACGGTGCTGCTATTATGGCCACAACATCATATTTTTCCAATAAAATTGCACTAGCAACACAACTGCAATTGAGACTAACATAGCAGTGTTTGACCACGATTCACATTAATATTGAGGACTGCAATATAACACCTTGCTAGTAATAAGTATGAGAAGTAACAAGTTCTTACCCAAAAAGTAAAAATTCTGAAACCCAGTCGTGATCTGAGCTGCATAATCATGCAACTTCTTCTCCTTCTCCTCTTTTGTGATCCCCACATCAAAAGTCAAACACATTTTCAACAAAAAAGCTTCAAACATAACAACCCCAGCCAAAAAGGCAACCTCACGACAACCCATTTCAATTCCCTTTCGAACTCCGTCACTCACAAAAGGGAAAAACCCCTTCAAAAAATTACCAATCTCAAACAAACCATCGCCATAATAACAATCACAAACAACCATCCAAACCGGTATCAAATCCACAAAATCCTCCTCCAAAAAAACCATATTCCCATGATCACCTAAAACCCTTTCCTTCATACACAAAATGCTACAATAACTAACAACCCCATCCACCAAACCCTCAACTTCACTCTTCACTTCTTTCTCATAAACCATCAAACGATAAAGCTCAAACACCAAAGGTGCGAGAACACCTATCCTTTTCATGGACACGCACCCATCAGAACACGAAACAAGCAACTGAAACAAACCCTTAACCGACGCTATTGAAGTTCTAGAAGCTTCTCTTCCCAGTCCCAATCTATCGTTGTGAAATTCGAGAGCTGAATAAAACCACACGAGTGGAATTGGAGGGTCTGGGGTTCTATGAAGCGTACGAGAAAATATTGAACTAAAGTCGCTGAAATCGGTGGCGCCTTTACGGTGTTCTGCTATGAAACGATTGATTGATTCTCTGAGCATTGGTTGGTAGTAAGGTTGAAGTTGTTTCGACGGATTTTGGCTCATTTTTTGGAAGTGAGAAATTGTTGAAGCCTTGAAGGAAGTGATGGTGTTGCGAAGCGTGGAGATGAAAGGGTAACAGTTGTTGAAGAATCACATAAATTCTGAGTTTGGTGCGATGAGAGAGAAACCCTAGCTTTTCAGAGTGCATGTAAATGGAGCTACCACATGGAAACGGGAGGAGGGAATATGCACTTTCTTAACGGGAAACTTTTTTGAATTTTCTTCTTCTCTAAAATTTTCTGACACTTTATTAAAAGTGTTAATAAATTAAGACAAGTTTTACTATAATGTTAAATGTATATTAAAGGGAATATAATGTTTATTCTATTTTTGCTTATTCTATTTTTGCTTTTACATAAACTTTTTTTCCTTTCTAATATTTAAAAACACTTTATGTAGATTTGTTTATTCAAAACACTTTCCGTAGAGTAAAGATACTATTTTCAACTTTTCCCTTCATGCATATATTAAAATATCGCTTAAATTAAAATTATATAAAAACAAAAGGAAGTAGTAGAATTTATTTATTCGTTATTAATTAGTTTAGGAAATTTTACCCCATACCCCTTGCATTATACTTATACCCCCATTTTAGGCGTGAAAAGACACTTTTGCCCTCGTATATATAATAAAACTTTCAAAAATTTCGAAATTACTATTCACATTTCTGGAACCAAAAAGTGAGTGAAAATTTTTTAAACTTTCGGAAAACTTGGCTTCAAGATTTTCGGTACAGAAGAACTTCCGGAAAACATGAATGCAAGATTTCCGGTACAGAGTTGTGTTCTGGAAATCTTCCTCCAACATTTCCGGTAGTTACCGGAAATCTTACCCCTGAAGTTTTCCGGAAGTTTCATTTTTTTTTTTTATATAATTTTTTTAGTGTAATTGATAATTAATGAATTTATTGTTTTATTTATTTTATTTAATTTTTCAGTGGGCGCGCGAGGAAGAGACGGCAAAATAATACAAGTTACACGTGACACTGACACTTCGACATCGTCTGCGATGAATCCCCTGAGAGGATTCGACCAACTGCTTCAAGGAGAAGAAGACGGGTGATCATTGAAGAAGACAATGAGGAACATCATGACCATGTGGCTATGTATCAGCAGGAGCATGTGGTACACGAGCAGCTGGTACAGGAGCAGGTGGTACAGGAGGATGTTGTACATGAGGAGGTTGCACCTGCTCATGAGGGAGAGCATATAGAGGAGGGGCATGCTGCAGCTGAGGGACCTGGTGAGCTGACACGGTATCCTGGAGGACCTTATGTTCTGTTTGTCCTTACACGATATCGTTATCATGTTTCTGCTAGACTATGGTTTGGTGAGGTATATTTAATTAATTATCACTTGTATGTTGTATTTAATATTTAATATTAATTATTAGTTGCTCTAGATTTAATATTAATGTGATATATTTTCTTTGTATACAGGAGCGACCGTTGCTGAAAATTGTTGCGCATGGAAAGAAAATGCAACAATTTACTCCGCCGGTACTTCCACGACCCATAGAGAACTGGGTCAATTTGTCAAGTTTAAACCCCTTGCAACGGGGTAGTTTGAAGATGATCGACAACAACCTGATATCTGCCTTTGTTGAAAGATGGCATTCCGAGACATCGTCATTTCACATGTCGTTTGGTGAAATGACGATCACTTTGGATGATGTTGTTAATCTTCTCGGATTGCCTATTAGGGGTGAGTTCTATAGTCCATCTGATGTTGATAGAGTAACGGCATGTAATCTTGTCGTCCAGCTATTAGGAGTGAGCACAGAAGAGATATAGGAGGAGACCATGAAGACTAGAGGTGCACACTATAGATTGGATTGGTTGAAAGACGTCTTTAAAAGGCAGTGTGCAGCTGAGAGATTTGATTGTGCTGCTAGAGCTTATCTGTTGAATTTAGTAGGGAGTACTATTTTCGCTGATAAGAGTCATACTCTTGTTGATGCGAAGTATCTTCCTTTATTTAGATATTTAGAGAATACAGATAAATATGCATGGGGTACTGCTGCACTCGTAGTCCTTTATGACTACCTCTCAGATGCATGTTGTTATGACACCAAACAGCTAGGTGGATATATGACTTTGCTTCAGGTATCAATTATTTATTTAATTTTAATTTATGTTAATTATGTTATCAATATTAATTATTATATGTTTATTTATTAATAATATATTTATTGTTATTTGCAACAGTGTTGGATTTACGAATATTTTCCAAATATTTGTAATAGAGGTGACCAAGGTGTTGACGTGGAATGTATTGTCCGAATGAATAGATGGTGCTACAAACAGGGCAAGCATAAGGTCCACGAATATAGACGTGTTATTGATGCATTGACACCTGCTGATGTTATATGGAGACCATGAGAGAATCACAGGGATGTGATTCCTTTTGATGACATCATGCTTTATACTGGTTACCTCCGATTATGCAGCACTATAGTCAAATATCTGCCTGAGAGGTGTTTGAGACAGTTTGGATATATCAAATATATCCCTTCACCGCCACTTCCAGATCCTTCTAGATTATTTGATGTAGATGTGGAATGGTTGGGATATGTGACGCCAGTGACAGCGCTGTTTCGCAAGTTTCGTCCAGCTACATATCCATCTGAGTGTGAAGATGGATATTTGGAGTGGTTTTATCAGGTTTCTCATCCATTGCTTGTGCGACCAGACGGTGTACCTCAGGTCCCGGATTATAGTGTACCGTCCACCACTGCAGATGCTTCTAGTTCACAACCGACACCCATCATACAGCAGATCGGTGATCTTATACAGTAGGGTTTGAATCAGCATGAAGCTAGTCTGGATGATGATTTGTATACTTATTTTTATAAAGCATTGTATTTATCACGTCGTCACACTAGTTAGTAGCTAAGACTTTTTATGAATTATTATTGTTGGGATATGTTATTATTCTTGGGATATGTTGTTATTTTTGTTGTTATTAACACTTTTTAATTATTATTAATTATCGTTATTAATTATCGTTAGTAATTATTTTTATTAATTATTGTTATTAATTATCGTTATTAATTATCGTTATAATACAATAAAAAATTGAGGTTCATCTAATAACATTGCATATAAATTTAAATAGTACGAGTTTACATGATATCAATTTTAAATATTAAGGTTCATCTAATAACATTGCATCTACGGGTTCCGTAGGTGAATTTTGGGTAACACGTGGCAATCGACCTAATAAATAACTCCATTGTTGTAGACGTCCTGAATATGCTATTGCCCAAGAAGTTGCTTCATCAGTGCAATATTGCTTCCAACCTGGTGCAATTTCTGGCAACGGAAATCCATCTTTCATCTTTAACTGCAAAAATTAAATAAATTAATTAACAAAATTAATTAATAAGTTAACAAACATTAATGAATTTAAATGGAATTAAATAATTACCGGAACCCAATGATTTCCATTAACAAACCCGATACAACAAATGCGATCAAATTTTGTCATATTCGAATGTGAACCCCTCATAGGAAAGAAAGTCATTGAAAATGTCTGACCAAACGTGACAAGAATAATATTATATGTTGTCGCTATCACGTAACCCATATCAGGTATGGACAACCATTTATCCATGGGCTGAATACCTAACTCAGTTATCTTCAACGAATCTCTTATTTCTCTAATGTGTCCTGGGAACAGTCTATCATATGGAGTTACATGAGAAGCAATCTCATGGTCCAAACTATTGCGTACCAAAGACCAACACTCTTCACCATGTCCAAGCAATAATGCAATAGCGCGAAAACCACAATTTCCATCCGCTGCCACATCAAATATGTCATCAATGTATGGCTGAATAACTTCAGGAAACTGTCTCAACAACAACTGTTTTGAAGATTGAGATGACTGAGAGAGTTGTTTCTTTGATTGAGAGGTTTGTCTCTTCTTTGATGACTGAGAGGGTTGAGAACCAATATCTTCACAATATGTTGCATTAACATGCTCAAAGTAAGAAGGGTCTCGATATACATCATATCCATCTGGCTTATTACCCTTACTCTTCTTCACTCGTCCTTTGGTATTGACTTTATCAGGTGGCGCACACACTGAACTTGTACTTGGAAAAGCAAGTTCGCGCACTTTACCCTTCAACACTCGCTTCCCTATAACATCAAGTGTTCGAAATCGTTTCCATAATGCATTCATCTCAGTAGACATATCCAATTCTGATCCATCTTCTGTGTCTTGGGTCAGTTCACATTCCATGCTTAACTTTCTCCATTGAATATGCACAGAATCTAAAGGAATTGGTTCACCCAACAATTTATATTGTCCCAATTCACAAGCACAAGGTAACCCATATGTCCTTCTAAGAGAACACCCACATACAGATTTGTCAGTACCCACCCACTCAACTTTGTCATATTCTTCAGCAATACGTCTTTGAGCTTCTCTTGATACAAATGTATTCAATCTCTGATAAAATGGATTTCTATGTTCATGGTCTTCATCATAAAAACTTTTTTGAAACGAGGCCCTGATTTTTTTATGTTGAAACCTTATCATGTTGTTCATAGCCTCCCAACATTTACAAAGATCACCCATGCTGCTTTCCAACATTAACTTCAGTTTCCAATGAGCTGACTCAACCCTATAATAGAATTTTACAGTCACATTAGAAAATATAATGATATTCAACAATATATAATAAAATGACATTAAATACCTATTAGTCGTTGTGTTCCCCAAATGCATCACTTGATTTGTCCATGCTTCAACAAATCTTTCCTTATGTGGATTCAACCAAGTTTCTTTCACATAATCAACAAACACTTTAGAATCAACACATGATTGTTCAAACATGTGCAACCGCATGCTATAGATTTTTTCATCACTGCTATACATAATGTCTTTCCACATATTCAATACCGACTTTTGTCTATCCTTTAAGACATGTTGCTTGCATTTTGCACCAACATTTTTGTCGATATGAAATCGACAAAGTAAATTAATTGCATTTGGAAATACAATACTGACTGCATTCATTAACGCAAATTCTCTATCTGTCACAATTACTTGAGGAAATTTATTTTGTGTAACAAATAAATCTCTTAGTTTCTCTAGTGCCCAACAAAAGTTTTCTTCCCTCTCACATTCCATATAAGCAAATCCAACTACAAATGTATTCTCTGTTGATGTCATACCAACAATTTCAAGTAATGGCATTCTGTATTTATTGGTTTTGTAGGTACTGTCCATAATCAACACAATCGGAAACAAATTCAATAACTTCACTGAATCTGGATGCGCCCAAAAAATATCTCTTATAACATCGGAGTCTTCACGCATTCTATTCCAACACACATATTTTGCATCTTCAATTAACTTGAATAGATGTTGCATCTCTGTTCTATTACCTCTCACGTGCAATCGAATGATACTTCTCTGTTTATATATTTGTGAGATCTTAGTAACATTACTATTATCTCGGTCTTGCAATGACAGTAATATGTGTCTCGGTGCAACATTATATTTTGTTAAGTCATGAACATGCTTTCTTTCTTTATCATCTAACCGTCCAACATATGCATGCCCTTCCAAAGTATCAGGTAAT
Source organism: Cicer judaicum (assembly GCA_037974835.1). Taxonomy (NCBI): domain Eukaryota; kingdom Viridiplantae; phylum Streptophyta; class Magnoliopsida; order Fabales; family Fabaceae; genus Cicer; species Cicer judaicum. The sequence continues at coordinate 5,567,085 of JBBPBS010000115.1, read as the reverse complement.
TCATGGTTGTGAATTCCACAAATTACTTTAACTATCCATCCTGAACCATCTTTTAATGGTTTTGATCTAAGCTTGAAAGGACAGTCACACTTTTTTGTTGAACTTCGATTTGAACTAACAGCACCCTTGTATTTTCCACCTTTGTCACACCCTAATATTAATTTATTTCTCCTTCCTTTCTCTCCTGTCTCTATATCTGATCTTCTGATAATAATAGTAACTTTATTTTTTATGCCAGTTTCTTTTGCCCATTTCACAACAGCGTCCCTTGAATCAAATATCTGAATTAAAATAAATTACAATTAATCACCATAATATATTTTTATAATATTAATATTACTTATATTTATTCATACATGATTTGTGTCAAAACTATTTATAGTATCGACGCATATTTTATCCATTAATAGTAACGGTTCATCCATATCTATTAACATTTAAAATAAATTAAAAAACTAAAAAAAACAAAAAAAAATTCAAAAAACGTGTTCTGTACCGGAAAACTTGGGAACAAAGTTTTCCGGAGCACTATTCTGTACCGGAAAACTTGGCCCTGAAGTTTTCCGGTACACAATTTTCATCTATTTTCATCTTCTGTACCGGAAAACTTGATTTTCAAGGTTTTCGGAACTATCTTGTGTACCGGAAATGTTGCCTTTAAGTTTTCCGGAAGTTACCGGAAAACTTGAACCTACCGGAAATCTTTTTTACCGCTCAGGAAATGTGAAAAAGGTGAAAAAAAAAATTTAACTTACCATTCAGTAAAATAGTCAAAAAACGTAAGGGCATTTTTGGCATTTTTTAAATTTTTTGGGGGTACAGGGTCAAATTTCCATTAGTTTATCATTAACGTTATTTTAAGAAATCAAGTTAATGGATCCAAAAATAGGAAATAGGAGAAGATGGGTGTGCAATTAAAGATTAGTTTAGAAGAAAGAGGAATTAACAATAGAGAGAGGAGGAAATGGTTGAACAAGTGGAAGCATTGAAGCAAAGTTGCAGGTGTGTTTTGTTTTAAAAGTATAATAATAGGGATAATTTAGTAATTGAAGTATTAAAAAATTGAATTTCATCTCATACACCACAAATTTAAATTTAGAGGAAAAAATAGAGAATATGAAAGAATAAGATGGTACAAAACGAGTATAATATTTTTTAGGCTAAATTACATCCGCAATTCCTTAATTTAATTTAAATTAATGTTTTAATACTTTATATTTTTATTTTTTCAAATTGGTTGTTTATTTTAATTTGAAGTGAAAATTTGATATTTTATGTTTTAAAATGTCAATAATGTTGTCCTTTTTTTTTTTATAAAAATTTAAAAAAATCATCAAATTTTTCAAACAAAACCCATAAAATTTATTATCATCTTTAATAAAATATAAATTTAATCAAATTTATAACCTAAATCTTGAAATAAACTCATATTTTTATTCTTTATTTGACGTTGTTGGAGATAAAAGTATGAGTGTATTTGAATATTTGAGTTATGAATTTGATAAAATTTGCATTATATTGAAGATGATTATTAATTTTACGGATTTTAGTTGAAAATTTTGATGATTTTTTGTATAAAAAATGATAACATTGTTGAAATTTTAAAATATCAAATTGTTATTTCAAATTAAAATAAAGGACCAACTCAAAAAAAAAAAAGATAAACAACTGAAATTACATGAAATTAAGTTAAGGGACTACAAATGTAATTTTGCATTTTTTTATAACATGTTTCTGAATTTTGATGTATGATTCAACTGCATAGAGTACAAAATTTTCCTGTCTTTGAGCTGACATATGCATGTTTATGACATAAAATTATTCTAATCTTCATATAATAGGAAAATGTCCAACACACCCAAAAAATAATCTTAAACAAAGTGTTTTGGCCCAAATATTTTCACTCTTACTCGATTATCTTAAAAAATCATGTTTAAATGATCTAATCACAAATATCTGATAATTATTGTAAAAAAAATTTTGTTTCATATCACTCAATAATCAAATATTCAAATTTTAAATAACAAAAATACAAAATATTCCTCAATAAAAAAAATAAATACAAATTATTCCTCGTACATAATTTGTGATGCCATGGGACATATACCAGTTACACATAACATTGAAATATAATAAGAGAAATAAATATCATGCACTATGCACATTCAATATAGTTTGATTTTATATTAACATTAACAATCAAATAATTTGATTTAAGTAATTAATAAATTTCAATTGATGGTATGTTATTTAAGACAATCAATTTTGAAGAATTCACCTTAACAATAAAAGAACTTAGACGATCAATTCAGACAAATCCTGTTAGGATCAGTGAGTTGGAGGGTAAAAATGTCAACAACAAAAATAAGAATTTTTGACAATATAGAAAGGAAGAAAAAAAGAAGTATCGAACTTTTTTTTAATTAGCCTGATCCAAATATACCCCAAAAAAAAGTTGCTTGATGCGAAGGTAAAGAGGAACAACGTCCTTCATCGTTGTAGTTCAAACCACTCAACTTCTGAAACTGCAATTGATGAAAAAGAGCAAAAGATGGATCCAAAATTAACCGAAGTTTCTCAGCTCTTCGATCGGTTTAAGGCTGCATTTCTCAGAAACGACTTTGATTCATGTTCCAATCTCCTTTCTCAGCTAAAGGTAACTCCAACCCTACAAAACCCTAGTTTTTTTGTTACTCTAATTTCAGTAAATGGTGCATACCTTTTCTTGCTCCTTGAAGTTCAATTCACTTACTTTAATATAATTGGAATTTCAATTTGGCTATTCTTGTGAAGTAAACCGGCTTTTGGTTGCTTTCAGTGCGAGATCTTTTTAGTAATTGTGCATTTTAGATCAGATGTATTACAGTGGCAAACATGTTTGTTCTTGATTTAATGGGTTAACTTTAACCCTATGGAAACAATGTAAGATGGATTTTGAAAAACTAGTGGTTGAGTTTGGTTTTTTGAGGTACAGTGGTGATGAATTCAAGTGTGGGAGGAGGGGAAGTTTTGGTTTGAGAACATGGTGTGTGCTGTTAGTTATTTGGCTTACATGATTACTTCAAGCAGTTTAAATTTGTAATTTATGTCGTCCCAGCTTTGATTTTAGCTTATAGCTTGTGAATTTTTTTATAATTAAAATAAGTTTATGATTCTTTGCTTATGGAAAAGTCCTTATAAGGTAAATGAGATGAGAGGGTTTTTCAAAAGAAAAATTATATGTTGAAGTTAATTATAACTTATATGTGAAAACGTTGTTTAAATAAATCACGGTTTTTGTAAGAATCTTTAACATTTCTTTTTACACAATTGTTTGTTGAGAGAATTTTCCGAACTGGCTCGTAGTCTCTAATATCGTAATTTGCAACGTATTAGCTTCCTTTTCGCTACTACGTAATTGCAGCTGCTTCTGTTTTGTTTTTCAATTCTTAATGCAACTTCTGAGTGGCCTTTTTCCACTTTCAGGTGTTACTAACAGGGTTTAGAAGCCTTCCACCCTTGTTTGCAGATACTCCTAATGCAGTTCAGGAGTTAACAATAGCAAGTAATATTCTTCATTCCAATCAGTTGCTCTGGTATTTTTTCCATTTTTCTTTGATCACAATCCTGCATTAGTGCATTATTTTTAACTCATATTTTTTAAGTAATAAAAGAAGACCCACTTCATCAAATATCATTTGAGTGAATCTTAAATTAGGTTGATATTGTAAATGAAATTTTAATGGATTAGCTTGGCTATGAACTCTTTGTGATATAAATTGGCATTACTTTCCATGCCTACTGTTGTAGTTGGAAGTTGCTCCTGTTTTGTTCGTCAGACCATGGTTAGTAAGACAACTATGCTATCTGGTTGTGGTGAAATTACAAGTTAGCCTTTATCTTACGGCATGACAAATACTGTATAATAGTTTTATATTTAAAATTGGAAATTGTTAGATGCTTCAACAGAATAAAATGATGAGCCATTGGTCATATCAATTATCAACTATACAAAATAAATTACTAAAACTTTTCTCCCATGACTGAAACATAGTAATTAGAATGAATAAGATAATAACTACTTATAAAATGAAGAGGAAAAATTTGCTGCCAATAAGTTCAGTGTCTGAAATGTGCTTTTTTCTTGTTGGTTGTTGAAATGTTCAGGGGATATATATGAGCATGCTGTTGTCCTTAGTGTAAAAATTGAGGATCAAGATGCCTTTGAAAGGGATTTCTTCCAGTTGAAACCTTATTATACAGATGCCCGGTATTTGATTCTTATCCCTTTATTTACAAGTACATAATATATGTTTCTAATCTTGGACAGCTGAATCTGGAACCAACACAGTGACATTTCCTGTTCACTTACCATTTACCGTGTAGTATATGCCAAGAAACATAAAAGTAGTATTGATATCGCCATATCGGAGTGTGACTCTATTTCTAACTCACTTGCTTTCTTATGGAGCTATTTTAATTTATGGAGACTTCTCTTGTGTTGCAGTAATCGTCTTCCACAATCTCCTCAGGAGTACCCAATACTTGGTCTCAACCTGTTGAGACTACTTGTGCAGAATAGGATTGCTGAATTCCATACTGAGTTGGAACTACTTTCATCCACTGCTCTAGAGAATCCTTGTATTAAGCATGCGGTGGAGTTGGAGCAATCTTTTATGGAAGGGGCTTACAATCGTGTTTTGACTGCTAGACAGACCGTGCCACATGATACATATGTTTATTTCATGGATCTTTTGGCAAAGACTATCAGGTAAATAATTGTTATTATTTTTTCTTATAGAACTGTTAAACTGGAACTCCACGTATATTTCTTTGCTTCTGAAATCGGACATTGTTAGCTTTTTTTTATTATTCTCCTCTAAACAAATTTCTATAATATAATTATTAAATTTTGAGTTATTTATAGTATTATTATAGCTCTATTTTTTCTAGTTCCTGCAATGGAAATTTGGTAGAAGCACAACCTTTATTATAAAATCTGGAAGCTCCACAACTTGGTTGTATGTTAATTTTCCATTTTTACACATCTATATCAATTTGCTAATTGGAATGTAACTTTCTTTAAACATTCAGAGATGAGATAGCAGGATGCAGTGAGAAAGCATATGATTATCTTTCAACCAATGATGCCAAGCAAATGTTGCTTTTCTCCTCAGACCAGGAACTTGTGGAATATATTAAAGAGGTGAGAAATGTCACGACTCTTGGCGTATCTTGTGAGAGCATGAGAGGGGAGAGACATTAATCTTGGCTATGCACTGTACATTGATTAATTTATCTCATGAATGCATGAATTTATCTTATTCGTTTCATGTTTCAATATATATTGCTAGTGTGGTTTTACTTGATACGCATAAGTCTCGTTTCTCAATGTTGTTTTGTTCTCCGGTTCTAAAATCATTATCTATTGATTGCAGGAGCATCCTGAGTGGGAAATTAAGAATGGTTCTGTCTTTTTTCAAAAGGCAAAAGATTCTGCACCTTGCAAAGAAATACCCTCCCTGCAACTCATCAACCAAACACTTAGTTATGCTAGGGAGTTGGAGAGGATTGTCTGAAAAGAAATGCACGTGCGATGGCTTATGTGTTTTTTCTCAAATCGCTCATATCGTCTTTTGAAATTGTTAACTTCTGATTCAATGTTTTATAGGGTAAAACTACCATTTTAGTCTCTGAAAAGTATAGAACGCTATCATTTTGGTCTCTAATTCAGAATAAATTCAAATTAGTCGTTGATCATCAAAATGTCAGTCAGTTTAGACTCTGATGTTATAACGGTCATTGATTATTTAGACAGTAAGTTGTATCTTTTAGGAATTTTTATAATAGTAAGATTTATATTTCAGTGACTATTTTGATGATTCGATTACTCATTTGAGTTTTTTGCTGAGTCAAAGATGAAAACGACAATATTCTATACTTTCATAGATTAAAATAGTAGTTTATCTTTAACTATAAGATGATATATCTTCTTTCTTCTTTAATGTGTTAAAAATCATTCTATACTTATGTCAGACTTCTATATCATGATAATTAAATACTCAATGAACATGCAGTAGTCTGGCTATGAAAATTGGATAAATTGATTTAGATCTTTAATTGACCCATATTCTTAGTGGATAACCATATCCAATTAGTTGGATACCTATAACCAAAAACTAAATTAGAAGAAAGAGTAAAAATAACGACTTATGAGAGTATTGTTACTTATTAATATATAAAAATAAAATTTAATTAATTTTTTGTTTAATTTATTTTTAAGGTATAATTTTATCTCTATTAGTAAGTTTTATTTTGTCATTAAGTCTTTGTTCAATAGATGAATGTTATCACTAGTTTAAATATCATGTTTTAGTTTTTTTTTTCTTTCAAATAAGATAAAAATAAATATATTTAAGAAATATTTTAAGCACGTCTTCTGCCAAAAGCAAGAGAAAAAAAGTGTATCATATTTTAAATTTAAATTCAATAATTTATAGTTGTATAAATTTATTATATTAATATTTATCGTTTTTTATAAAAAAAAAAAAATTTATTTGAAAGGTGAATCTTTTGCTGTCTCCCAATACTATTCGTGGAAGACCTTTTTATGTCTTAAAGTTAATATAATACAACACTAAAGCGTAAAGAAAACAACACAAGTACAAGTATTTATGGTGACAGATATAGAACTAGCACTATGGTCCTTTAATTAATAATTATAACCATATCTACAAAAATATCATTCTTAAAAACTACAAAAACTACGCTGTAATTAATTTACACTGTACTAAAAAAAATCATATTTTCATAATTAATCGCAAATAAATACTACAAATCCAATCTAAATTATCCCCAACTTGTTATTACTCTACAAAAATATAATTCCTCTAAACTTCTATCAGAAACTCAATCCTATGATTCAACTTATCATTAAAACACTATCTATCACTCTAAAATTCATCAAATTTAACATGGTTTATATACCAGAGTTTATCTGATAATAGCTATTAATTACAACGTGAACCTGATATTTGGTTAGCAAAAGTTACAGTAGTGAAACAAAATTCTCAATTTTAAACATATAAAAAACACTAGTAGTGATTTGATATAATTAGAATCATATAAAAAACCTCAAATAAAAAAACCTTAAATAATGGATATTTTAATTTCTAAGATTCATTACAAGTTGTTATTACGTTTACCGAACCAAGAGGGGTTGGTTGGTGGCTTAGCATGCACATCGTGGTAGGAGTAGGGTCGTGGAGGGCGAACCAAAGTGTTTTGCGCGATTGCTCGAAAGAGAGAAGAGTCATATATATATATATATATATATATATATATATGTTGGTATCTAAGTGTATAACAAGTGTCCTAGGAAGTTGTGTCCAACATAGAGCTATCTTAAAGCCTCCATGAATCATATAACATAGAGACTGCAACAACAACAAAATGTTTAAAAATGAAAAAGATATGCATTGATTTTTTTTCCATTTTATCAAATTATACCACATACTCCTTACCAGTGTAGTCAAATATGAGGAAAAAAAATCATATAAATCACGTGTTTTTATTTTTTTATTTTTGTATATTTTACTTTTATAACATTTTTTATTTAAAATTCATCATTTTATTCCATGAATGATTTCATTTATCTCCGATAAGAGATCGCATTTCGATATGCGATTATTATTGCCTTTGATTTATTTAATTATTTACTTTATAACAAATAATTAATAGTTAATTTAATAAATGAAAAATAATAAAATTAATTAAAAAATTTGATAAAATAAATTACGTTTTATATTATTTTAACAATTTTCTTCTCTTTCGATCTAATGCATATAAATTAATAATTTCATTCAGTTTGAGTGACCATGGTAGGCGTTGCTAATGAAACTTTGAGTGAACCACACGAGCATACTAACTCAAATGGTTTGCCTCCAAAAGTGAACATAAAAAAATTATTTAAATTTACTTTAGCAAGTAAATTTTTGACCAAATAGAATTCTAAAAAAGAAGTCTGGTATATTTTCTCCCCAAATTGTAGATGTTTATTATTCCTATAACAATCCATAAGAACAAATTAACAAATAGAAATGAATGTCTTATTTTCGAACTTTAACCCCGTATAAAAGATCATGGGCATGCATATGTATAAGTGAGAGTGTGCCCCTACGCACCCATGTACTTTTTAAATTTACACATACCACACTATATTTTTTGCACTTTGACCACTCTAATTTTTTGTTGTTGCACTTTTTATCCAAGACACCCAATTCACTTTCATTTTGTAGAATATAGCGGGATGAAATAAAATTGTGTAGAACAAATTTGTATGATGGATCATAACAAAGTTTTCGTTTAAATGTTTGAATTGGAAATAAAGTAAAATTATGATTTATCTCTGCACAAAATTTATAAAATAATTCAAGTGGAGTAAACAATGCGATGCGATGATATATTGTGATTATGTTATAGTAGTTAAAAAGTAGAAAAAAAATAACAATCATGATGCTAAACAAGAGCTATAGATCCTCTTTTTTTCTCTTGTATTTGCATATAAACAAGATAATATTGGGTGAATTTAGAAAGTGCAATTAAGATGAACAACCCAAAAGGAATTTGAGGAAATGTGGAGAAAGAGCGTATAACAACATTAGAGTTAGATAAAATTAACTTAAAAGGATTAAAGTACATTTTCGGTTGTTTAATTTATTTTTGACATTTAATTTGGTTTCAAACTTTTAAAAAAGTACAAATTTTTCCCGTTATCTTGGTTATGTTTCAAAGTATGTATATGACAATAAAATCCGCATTCGCGGGTACCCACCTAAACCCGCTTGATTTGGGCGGAGAAAACCCGCTTTAATTGAGTGCGGGTGCAGATTTTTCCGACAATAAAATTCGGGGGCGGATTTGGGGGTGATGATATCCACTTTGCACCCGCATTCACCCCGCAAGTAATATTATTGCAATTTTTAAATTTTATATACATATATATATTAAATATATTTAATATTTTCTTAAATATTTAAAATTATAATTTTATCTTTATAAAAAATATTTTTTAATTTTATTATTATTTAATAATTATTATTTTATTATAATAAATATGATTTTTTAATTTATAATTTTATATATATAAGTGGGTGCGGATGCGGGCGGGGAAACTCGAGACCCATCGCAGACGGGGAAACTCGAGACCCATCGCAGACGGGGATGAGTGTCTAAATTTTACACCCGCTATGAAACGGGGTGGGGGTTTTCCCCGTTTAGTCGAGTGCGGGTGTGGAGGAAGCGAAATCCGCCACTGCCCCGCCCCGTTGCCATGCCTAGTTCGGCTACCGTTTTTTGAGACAATTTCATATTTGAACAATTAATTTTATGTTATTTTTTGTTGACTTTATTATCGTATTTTTGTATTTGTACTTATGATATATATTTTTTTCATCGTCAACAAATATTTTTATCTATTACTTTTTTTTTATCATAATATTAGTCGATAAAACACAGTCTATGTATTATAATGAATATGGATAAAGTTATATTAATAACAAAAAAACATAAATTTATAAAATGGATATATTAAAATAAATTGAATTAGACGACGAATCATATTGAGAATAATTATCTCATAACCGTTAATATTTAGTCACCAATCTTATGTCTATATTTTAAAATTATTTTGAACTATTATTTGAGCACGATTATGAAAGTACATGGAAAATGAGTCGTGGAACAATTATATAGAAAAGATAATATGAGTGTGCAATAATAATTCTTTTAGAGAAGCCACGTTATACGCCATACTATTACAAATTATTCTTAGTACGACGAATAACGCGACTTCGCTTAAATTTAAAAAATTAAAATGACATCTATTAAGATAAATAAATTAAATAACACTTAAAAATAAACTAAAAATAAAATAGAAATATTAAGTTATTTGAATAACAAAAAATAAATATGATTTTTTTTATAAAAAAGTATTTAGGTGTAAAATTGAGTTTATATTTGTTGCGTTCAAAATTTTCAAAGATTTCTCACTTAATTTAAGAAATATTTACAATTAAACTCAAATATTATTAATAATCGGTTGATTGTTGATTATGATTAATCGCAGTATAAAAAAATTGTAATTACTTTTTTGACATGAGGTTATATATTAAATTAAATTATAGCAAAAAATAGATATATATTTTTCTCAAGTAAAAAAAAAACAAAAACAAAGATATTTTGGCGAGGCAAGTTGGATGAAGTATAGACTATTATTGTTGTTAATATTTTCCACTATAAAAAGAAGCAAAGACACGTGACTAAGACGCTGCTATTCGAACATAACCCTATCTATCCATCTAGGGCTTCTTCTTCAATCCAATTTCAATTTCAATTCCAATGGCTGACGAATCCCAATACGAAACAACTCCACCCTCCTTGAAACGTAAATACGATGAACAACCTCCTCACTCTCGACCCACTGGTTTCTCCGACGGACCTCCTCCTCCTTCATACAACAACGTTCCTCCCCCTTCCACCACCGATTTCGAACTCATCAAACAACGCGCTCAAGAAGTCGCCGCTCGTCTCCTCAGCGGCGCCCCTCCTCCATCAGATATCACCAAACGTCCCAAAATCGATAACGGTGTTTCCTCCCCTTATGATTCCACCGGTAAGGGTTTCACCACTATTCTTATTGAAACGGCTCAAAAACGAGAAGCAGCTGTTTTCATTAGTTTTTCATAAACTTCATCTTTTACAGCTTTTGTTTTTTGATTTTAAAAATCTCTAAATTATTGAATGCTAAAATCACTTTTTTATAAATTGATTGTAAAAGAGAGGCCCTTAGTGAAACCTTTCACAATTGATTATTTATTTTTTAAGTGTATTTTTAGGAAAAGATTGTAATAAACGGACCCTAATTTATTTAATTATTTTATCTGTGTTTTTAATTTTTTAATCTTTGATGTAGATTTGAAGAATCAATATTCAGCCCCTTCGAGTATACCTTCGTACACGCATCAAGGTTCGAGCAAAAAGATTGAAATCCCCAATGGGAGGGTTGGTGTTATTATTGGAAAAAGTGGAGAAACAATCAAGTACCTTCAGTTGCAGTCTGGTGCAAAAATCCAAGTCACTCGTGACATGGATGCTGACCCTAATTCTCCTAATAGGTTAGTTGAGCTTACTGGTACTCCTGATGCCATTGCCACTGCTGAGAAACTCATCAATGAAGTTCTTGCTGAGGTATCGTTTTCTTTCCACACACTATTTTCTTGTGTTTTGTATCAAATTTACACACCAAACTATCTCAATCCTTTGAAGATTTAGTCTTGCCAAAGATCTAAAGTTGCATGTTATGTATCTGCATCATTAGTGTTAGTTTTAGAAAAAAATATTTATTAATCTTTTTTGGTGTTAAAGTTTTCAAGATTTGTGTCATGATGTGACAATTTTGATGTACAGTGGACTTATTTTTTATTGCAAGGATGTTTCTTTTGTGGTTTGTATTGTGTTTTTAACAGGCTGAATCTGGAGGTTCTGGCCTTGTTACTCGACGAGTGGCTGGACAAGGTGGGTCTGATGAGTTTGTGATGAAGATTCCAAATAACAAGGTGGGCAAAGAAGTTATATAAAAATACTTTTTTGGTTACATGCTGAGTTTTCTTTGACTGAATATTTTCTTCTGTTTTGGTTGGGATGCATTTTGCCTCCGTCTTCAGGTTGGCCTCATAATTGGTAAAGGTGGAGAAACAATAAAGAGTATGCAAGCTACAACTGGAGCGAGAATTCAGGTTTTCCCTTTGAAGTGATTCTTGTCTTCATTGTATTATATTATATTATTTTTTGTGTATACTACAGCTTCGTGATTACATAAAATATTTGATTACAGCAATGGTGGGATTCCCTTATATTATTGTTGTTTACATTCTGTTGTACACTTATACCTGTATTTTCTTTCAGGTGATTCCTCTTCATCTTCCCCCAGGCGACACATCTACAGAAAGGACATTAAAAATTGAAGGGACATCTGACCAAATTGAATCTGCAAAACAAATTGTTAATTCAGTCATAAGTGGCGAGGTATGTTTTGTACCCTTTGCTTTATTGTTGGATTTGGCCTTGGTTATAGCTTGTTTTGCTTGCCATGTGCCAAGTCTGATTTTGCCTAGAATTTTTATTCTCAGGTTCAACATGTTGTTATTGTATGTATCTCTGTAATTGTTATGTTTGATGGTTGCTTTAACTAGATGAATTTATTTTTAGAATAGTGTCTTTGCTTACTTATTAATACTACTATAGATGGATGCCATTCTCATATAATTGCTGGGATGTATCTTCATAAATTAATCTTAAATTTCAAAACTATCTGTGGGAATTCATTCACTTTATGCATATGCTTAGTTCTATTTTTGTGATATTTTCTATTTGTTCATGTATTTCACATGTAATCAAATCACAACCTCTACTTTTGTTAAGTCAAATAGAATACAATTTTAACTTATCTTGACCTATATGCAATTTGGTTGCCTTTTCATTATAATTGTTAGTTATTGCTTTAACTATTAGTTGTACTTGCTTTTGTTAATATCTTGTAATATATTTACAAGTATTTTTGGTATTGTCCTACGTTTTTCAAAATTATCTTGAACTTCGAAGTCCTTCTTGATAACTCCCGTTTGTGTCTTTAGTTGCCTATGATGATGTACATAAATACATCTGTATACTTTTAGTCATTATCTATTCATACAATGGATTGGGAACGATGTTTAAATGGGTTTATCAGTTTTGTTTTATAGAGATACCAGTCTTTTACTGTATTATTTTTCCCATAGCCTCAGTGTTTTTTTTTAGGTTCCTATGGGGATTTTAGATGTCTTAACTTCCTCTCGTATTATGGTCAAAGTGGATACTCATTGGAATTATAACCTGTTCAACCATGGTCTTATTAACTGTTATATCCTATGACTGATCTTGTAATTATTGAGACAATTGTAGGGTTAGTTTGTATTGGACCATTAGTGACACCAACATGGAATCCCTTTGTTGGTGTTTCTTCCACTTGCGATGGTATGGTTCTAAATCTCTTTTTGATATTTATTCGAGCATCATGTCTTTTATTGATGTCAATATAATATCATGATTGAACTATATATATTGATGTCATGTCTATACATGGTTATAAACTAAGCCAGCCTTTTAGATGGTGTCATTTTTCAGGTCAGTTTTTAAATATTAGTTCTTTGTTGGCATAAGAGCCTGAAAATCTTCTATTGTGTAATTCGTAACATTTTACCTCACATTATTGATGTCCTTTTTCTGTCATATGATTGTTTCAACTAACAATTACAATATCTCATATTGTCATCCTCTTACACAATGCTAGTTGTGCTGATTAGTTCATTGCTTGGAAGAACTATGATATACTAAAATGATTTTTTCCTCCTACTTTGAATCTTACTTCACTATCCCATTATTTAACTGTGTCCATTTATAAGTTTGTACTTTTAAACTAGTAATATTTGTTTGATTTCTGCTGTAAAACTGTTGGCAGCTGTTCTTGGGTGTACTTTTTGTCGATGAGCATTTTCATATTTACTATATCTTCTTGTTATAGGATATACCAATTCACTCCTAACTCCGTATTATGGTGCTCTGTTTTCTCCTTTATATCTTCTCTTAATTTCTGTCATTATTGTAATTTTTTTTGAGGTTCTATTTTAACCATTTCAGTCTAATTTTTTTCTCCACGGGTCTTTACGTCTTAATTCCCTCTTTAGCTCATATTGTTGTTGGTTGTACATGCTTTTATTCGACCGTTCCATCAAGGTTTGCTCTTAGATTGTGTGGAATGAAGACGGGGAAGGACAATTTTAAATATCAGTTAGCTAAGTTTATTATCTTGACAGTCTGTATGTTTTCGAGTCATGGTTGCCTTTCATATGCAGTCTTTATGGTAGTCCCTACACGTAGCTTTTTGAGTAAACGAGAATGATTATAATATTAATATACCACCCCATATTTTGTGATACAATTGGAATGAAGTACACCATATTTTTGAGATACAATATATTAGATTGCCTTTAGGCAATGAATATCATATGCTTGTCTACTTCTGTGGTTTGTGCTTTCCTTTTGTACCCATTCATTTCGAATAGGGAGAGGGTGTGCTTCTGCTGGAGTAACTCAGTTATGTCTCAAACTGGTACGGTATGTTGGCCTTTATACCTCTTTCTAATCCAATATGGTATCTGATAATGTAACATACCCTTCATAGTGTTATTTTGATGTTTATTTTATAAGTGCTGTATGTTTTGCTTGTCTATTTGTTTGAACATTGCTATATGTAATACCACATCTTAGTTGAGTTCGCTTGTTTTTATTTGTGTTTACAATTTTTCTTTTTGCAGAATCGTCCTAGAAATCCATCAATGTCTGGTGGTTATTCTCAGCAAGGTTACCAAGCTCGGGCGCCCTCCAGCTGGGCTCCCCCTGCTGCTCAACAACCTGGATATGGCTATGTACAGCCTGGAGCATACTCTGGTCCTTCACCCCAGTACAATATGCCTCAGCAACAATATGCAGGCTATCCTCCTCAGTCAGCCGGTGGGTATTCTACCAATTGGGACCAGTCCACTGCAACTACCCAGCAGCAGTCTGCTCATGCGGGGTATGATTATTATAATCAACAGCCTCAGCAACAGCAGAATTCCGGTGGTCCTGCACCTCCAGCTGATGGTACTGCTTACAATTATAGTCAACCACCTTCCTCTGGTTATAACCAATCGGGACAAGGCTATGCTCAGGACAGCTATGGTGTGTATCAACAAGCACCACAATCCGGGTATGGTCAGCCACCATCATATGATCAGCAGCAAGCTTATGGCTCGGCACCAAGTTATGGTTCAGCACAAGAGGGCCAAGCTCCCAACTATGGAACACAAGGGGATTCATCCCAAGCTCCACCTGTCCAACCTTCACAACAAGGTTATGGTAGCAGCCAACATCCTAGCCCAAATGCTTCCAACTATCCACCACAAGCTGCTACTCAGACAGGTTATGGGGTGCCCCCAACCTCCCAAGCTGCTTACGGCAATCAACCTCAATCTGGTTATGGAGCTGGATATGGAACCCCTCAATCTCAAAAGCCAAGTGGCACTCCACCTCCATATGGACAATCACAGTCACCTAACGCAGCAGCAGCAGGTTATGGTCAACCAGGGTATCCTTCTTCCCAGCCCCCACCTTCTGGATATTCCCAATCCGAAACAGGCACTCAAAGAGCACCATCATCTGGTTATGGCGGTGCAGTTCAACCTGGGTATGGTCCTCCATCATATGGTGCTCCAGCAGGCAGTCAAGCTGGTTATGGTCAGGCTCCACCCTCATATAGCAGCAGTTCCTATGGGGCTGGTTATCCTCAGGCCCCAGCATATGCTGCTGATGGTAATGCAAGTGGGAATACTCGTGCTAGCTATGATGCAGCACCTGCACAGGGTAGTGTTGCTAAGTCCCCTCAAAGCTGATATGTTTGTCTGTTAATTTTGGATTATGGATTTCTGAATGGATGCTTTACTGTATTTTCTGTCTAGCTTTTTGAATAGTTGAGATGGAAACATTTCCGTGTTACAATTAGTTTTAATTAATTCTGATAAATTATTGAGTTTGCATGTGTAGTTGCTGAAGAATTAGAGCAAGTTAAAATGGAAAACTGAAACCTATTGAGTTTGTGCTCTCTCCAATGGATTTCGGAGCCAGAAGCACAAAATGCATTTGATAGCAGTCTTGAGAAATCCTGGTTTGTGCATTAAAACCTAGCTTTCAAATTATGTGTACTTAAAAATGTGAAAAGTTAGAACAAACAAATTTACCCGAGTCTTAGTGTTGGAAAAAATCACTTGACGTCGAAAATGAAATATTTAGAACATAAATGTGTTTTGAATTTTTCAGAAAGTGAATAATATGAAATCTAGATTTTTCACATTTGAGAAAACTTAAGCATAATAACATTTTGAAATAAAAGAATAAAATAAATGTGGTATTGGTTTTAGAATATGAGATGTCGACACTACTCCTCAAAATATAAAAACAAGAAAGAAGTGTCTTTTGCTTCTTCTCTTATTTTTAGTTTTAGATAGTGTCTTTTGCTTCTTCTCTTATTTTTAGTTTTAGATGCAACATCGACTTACGTAGTTAAGACAAACATTATATAAATTTTTAAGATAGTTGATATGTTTTTTGTTTTGGGATATTTATAATAGTTGATTTTTTTTCGGAAATTTCAGTAAAGTGAAATGTCCGAAATTTTCTAGAAATTTGTGTGAAAAATATAGAGCTAATAATGATATTTAGAGAAATTTATGGGTAAGAAGACTAGTGGGGTCCCTATTAGATTTTCTTATTTCTTTGAGGGCAAGATGCCCAAAAGTTTTTCATTTCCATCTCAAGAAAGGAGGAATGGAGTCCCTATTAGATTTTCTTATTTCTTTGAGGGCAAACATGCCCAAAAGTTTTTCATTTCCATATCAAGAAAGGAGGAATGGGAATAGAACAAGTCATCATGTCCATAAAGTCATATTTTTTAAAATGTGACGATAAATATCAAAATAGAATTTAATATTTTTGACATTTTGACTTGTTAATTTATTTAAATATATGTTTAATTACTCATTTAAAAATATTAAAATAAAATAATTTTGAATAGACTAACTAATCTTCTATTATCAATGTGACTTATGCTTAGTCAAATTTATCTTTATCGACCCTATTTCCACTCCTATAAAAAAGGACAAATTAATTTTTTTTTCTCCAAAACATTATAATTGGGCAACTAAAAGGACGAATTAAAATATAAATAAAAAAAGGAGTTAAAAAAGTTGACATATTTAATTTTCATTTATATACATAAATTTTTATTAATCAACATGTATTTATATTTAAGATTGCTATGATTTGTTTTTTTTATAAAAAATATATATACAGATTGACTAACTCAAGAAACTAACATAATTTTAATCTTGGGTAAAAAGCCTAAGTATTCGTTCTACATCTTCTCCGAAATTCAATTGGACCAATTCAACCGTGTTTTGATCTTTGGCCCAAATAAAAAAAATCTACATTAGGGTTTCCCCGCAAGTATATATAACTCACACATGTTTTGTTACTAGCCAATCACCCCAAAACAGAAGGCAGTGCTTCCTTCATAAACATGTTCTCTCAACGTTATTGTTTGTCTTTTGAGATTTGTTGTAGTTTTTTTCTTTCTTTCTTTCTATCCATCTCTCTTGTTTAAGGCTCTATTTTTCGAGTCAACAGCAGGGGCTTATATTTTCAATAGTTACCTGACTGCCGCTTAGAGCCAAAATTAAATTACCAGATGAAGATCCTTGAAATCAAATTTTCATTGTTTCAAGACACAAATTTCTGGTTAAATTCTATATATATATATATATATATATATATATATTTTTTTTTTAAAAAATTATTCGTAGTCATTCATTTTTTGTTGTTATATTTTTGGCACTAAAGTCAGACACGGGTGCTTGTTACCTTGTATCTAAACAAGATGCCTTTTGCAGTGTGCCTATATATAATTTGGCTATCCATTCACGATTGGAGGAACCTTTTTTTTATGGTTCCCTTCAAATTACAAGTAGCTATATCTATTTTGTTTTATTTTGACTATAGGAGATCACATAGATTAAAACTCCCTTTTATTAATGGTTGTGTCTGTCTTGCTTGAAATATTGTTAGAAATGTTCGATTGTTAATATTGTGCCAAGAAAATACTTGTGATGATTATAATAATACGGTTAATTTTTGTTAAATTAATGTTCAGCCTGAAAATTATGATTGTGTGATGGCTTTGCAAGAAAAGTGTTCAGAAAAATTATGATCTTATTTGAAAAAAGATGAATACTAAAATATTGTACCAAATCATCATATTAAATTATCACATTTTCTTTGATAAAAAAACACATCTAATTACAATAAAATTTTAGATAAAAACAAATATTAATACGATAAAATTCTGAAGCATAATGAGATTATTATTTCTATCCGCACATCACCACCAAAGAATAAAGTGCAAAAACCCACTAACAATAAATAGTTTAAGACAATTTTTAGACACATTTCTGATACAAAGAATCTAAAGAGGCTTATATTCTAATTCTTTTGAAATAAATAGATAAAAGAGGAATTTAAAGTGAAACAATTATTAAAATATATGTCAATGATACAATTACTTACTAATGATCTTAACAATAAAAATGTGTTGGGAATCAAACCATAAATATCTTTGACGACTATTTCGTTAATAAGTATATTTTTATTTCATGATTAATCACTTTATTTATCTAACATATGAGATAAACAATTAAAAGATTAAATTTTTATAAACATTCATCCACTTTTTTTAGTTTAAGTAAATCTCATTCATTAAAAATTTACAATATTTAATAGTATCTATCTTTACAAAACTTTTCAATCAAACTTTTCTGTCATAACTGTTGAATAACTATTCTTACTATAAAAACAAAAAGATAATAAATAAATAACATTAACCTCTAACTAAGTAGTGGTGGAGATCTACAAAACAAAAATGAAGAGGGACTTATACAAATGGAATTGAGATTTCTAGACAAAAAGTTAAATAATTTATCACTCTTAAACTTCATAAAAAATAGAGATTGAATTTCAATTTTCAATAAAGATAAGAAAGTGAAAGTTAATAGATAGGGAAGGAAATGCTGAAAAATGAAGAGGTTAAGTGAGAAATTGTGCAAATTCTGTTGAAGTTAGTGCATGTTTTTTTCTTAGCAATGGAAATAAAAAAACTAAATTATTTAGGGGAAACACAATCATGGGATGATGATAAAGCAATTTCTTTTTTTCATCACGAGTTCTTTAATCGGCGTCATTTTTTTAAACACAGACAACTTAAAATATGTAATTTTATAATTTAAATAAAAAATAATAGATTTTAACAATTCATTTAATTATAGATTATTATTAATAATAAAAGTTTAATATAATCAACTATTTCATTAATCCACCACTAACAACTTTGTTAAAAAAACAAACTTTAAAGAGGGGCTTGTATCTTTTTTTTTTTTTTTTCCTTTAAAAGAAAACTGCATAATAACATAGTTGATTGCATGCCTTATTTTTTCAATTTCCAAATAAGCTTTCCACTTTCAATAGACAGTTTCTTTTTCTTCCAAAAAACTAATGGCACATCCAATTTTGCATCCTTATTTTTTTAATTCTCTATTTTCAACTTTTAATAAAAAATAAAATAAAACATGAATTAATCCCCTAACCATGTAAAATGGCAATTTTGCCATAAGCAATAGCACGAATTTGTTAATTTGAAAGACTCAAATATGATATTGAATTATTTAGTGTTAATTGCAGAACCTTACCAAATGCTATCTGATTTTGTTTAACTAATTTTACCTTAGAAATGATCCCAAAATCTGAAAGGATCAAAATGGAGAAGAACGAACAAGTCACCGTCTTCTGGTTCGCTATAGGTAACTCTTGTTGATGATTCCAGACCGTTATATCAAAAGGTTGTTGGATATTTCATGAACAAATTTTTCCCCTCCGGATATCCTTTTAGGTTCTTTGATTTTATTTTTTCATTGTTGAATATATGATATATATTTATGGCTTAGTTTATTAAGTTTGTTCAGTTTACTAAAATTTCTAGTGTTTTAATTGTAGTGTGAATGAAGGTTATCTTAGATACACGCAATTTCGAGCGGTGCAGCATGTTACTAGTGCTGCAATGTCGGTGCTATCATTGAGAATTTAAATTGAAAGATTATACATTTTAGGGAAACTTTTTAAAGTTGGTCACTGAAAAAATATCGAAGTAATATAAGGAGTTATAGTATTCATAGGGACTTGAGTGGTATTACGCCATTCAACAATAGTTATAATCCTAAGTTTAAAGGTTTCAGAGTAAATTGGCTGTGATTGCACCAAATTGATATAATGATAAAAGTAATTTGGAATATCTTAGAGATTAAAAATTTGTTGTTGCTGGAAGTGAAAGATGTCTTGTTGCTTCTCCAATTTTTCCTTTTATATCACAAGCAAGGAGAATGGCTAAGCGAGTCCAAGATTTCTTCATGTTGAAGGAATTTGAGTCTTTTGGAACCATCTAAAATGGCTCGGCGAATTATGTCTGCCTTAGCCAATCTATTCTGCTAAAATCCTTGTGCTTCTGTCTTGAAATTGATTAGGTAGCCCACGTTGGCTAAGCGAATTTTGTCCTGTTTTTTGCATTCAAGCTTTTTTTCCCACTCAATTCTTTTTCTACATGAACAAAACAAATGATTAGATGAACTTTTCAATACTTTCTCATAAAATAATCACAACTATACAACTATTATAAAAGTTGAGGTTAAACTAACATTCGTTACCAACTTTAGTCAATAAGTGCATTAAATCTACATCATTTTCAAATAAAACTGGCACTTATCAATTACAATGATACCTACCAACTTACCTTAAAACATTGGAAAATAACAAATTTAATTCTAGATAAAAATGGATAGTAACATGGGAAAGATTTTCTGTAAACTGGACTTAGGATATTTTGGGCTAGCACCAAGAAGTTGGGGCCGGTTCACTTTCTATGCTGGATCTTAATGTAGCAAGTTTGTTTAACTTAGTTTATTAGTTCTTCGCCGGTCTCCTACACAATTATTTGGGTTAAAATGTCACTTTGCCCTCTAATAGGGTTATTTGGTGTCATTTAAACCCTTCAACTTTGGTTTGACTTGAAAATGTTAACTGAAGCAATTTAACATTTACTCCACTCTTAGGTAGGAATTTTTTGAAATGGAGTAATGTCTAAAATAAACTATAACTTCAATGCAGTATGTCTAGAAAATGTTAAATCACACAAATGTGAAACTGTTTATTGTTGTTAAAGTTTATTGAAAAGTTAACGTTTTAAGTTAAACAAAAAATGGTGGTGAATGAGATTTCTTATGTTTGAATTATATATTATGTTATAGTAGACAAATTATAAATCTAATTTTGCTTATGAAGCACACAAAATTTTGCTTATGGTTCACATACAAGGGCATATAGTATTAATATAAAAAGACATATAGTTTGAGATAAATAAGTCACTTAATATGAGATGGATAAAGTATTTTATTTTCAACGAGCTCATTACTCAAGAACTAAAAGGAAACATTTCTTTTTTTATTTTACTTTACTTTCTAGAGATGTAATTAATCATGCAACATGTCTCGATAAACATTTATTTTGATGATTCACAATCGTTGTGTGAAGCCTTCTTTGTAAGTTGTTTGTGGGTCCTCTCTCCTTTCAATCATCACTCTTATATTATTACAGTGTTTATGTGCAATCAGAACCATTACTCGAAATATGAAAGAAAGAAAATATTTTCTTCTTCTTTACTGTCTAGAGTTATACTTAATCATGTGGTAGAACTCAATGCTAAACATATGTTGTATCAACGATTTGATTATGAAACAAGTTTTATGTCAGTTGGTTGTAGGTCCTCTCCTTTCATTTATACATATATACTTTGTGTCTGAAGAGATGAAAATTCCATTGGTTTTTCCTTCCTTTTATTTGAGAACGGAAATTGGTGTTTGACTGATAATTGAATTCCACAACAGGCAGGGATGTTGAAAAAACCCTACAACCTTATGCTCAATAATCCATGCCAATTACATGATGAATAACCAAAGGCAGAAGCGTACCTGTGGGAATTGCCATTGATGAAATCCTGGGATGATGATGATAAAGCCAATGGGTTGGGTGATCTTCCTCAGCAAAACACCCTGAAGACCTTGCCCTCTTGATGGGGATAGAGAGAACCAGAGAGTTTTCTTAGGGTTTGTGAAACTGAATAGTCTTGTTGTGTTTGCCTTGGTGACCACTACCCCTATATATAACTATTATTAGTTATATCCCAAATTGCAGTATTACTAATTCAGCCCCTCATTAAATTAGAAACCGCCTGGTATCTACACTATTAATTTTCATAATTATTATGCTCTTTAGCCATAAACTATTATATATTATTTGACCCCTAGTTTATTGGCTAATTATATAATGACCCTAACACCCTTTATTAATTAATTACATATGTGACCCATAAATCTTACAATCTCCCACTGGTCACACATGCATCCTTAGGAGTGTGTTAGACTTTATGACGTCAAAAAATGTCATTATAATTACCTTGAGCCTAATTCAAATTGTCCCGTCCATTAATCGTATCAGCACATGGAATCAAAGAGGCTTTCGTCATAATAAGCATAACTAAACCCATCAATGATCACCCTGACACAACTAAATGACATAGACCCATTATGAAAAGTGTAGCATGAAAATTACATGAAGTTGGTCAATGCATGTCAATTTTCAACTGGTCCTACTTTACCGAATGAGATCATACCATAACTTAAATGTACAAAGTAACCAAAACTGAATATTTTAAACTTTATTTCTGATCAGAAAATCCAAATACAATGTATTTGTATTTTACAATTAAACATAGAACATAAATTACATAATGAACGAAACTCCCACTAAAATTAAGATCCCTCAAACTGTAGCACACCCATGTGAGCAGTATGCTCATGAAACACCTTGGGTGGTAGACCTTTAGTGAGCGAATCCGCAATCATGGAGTTTGTCCTTAAGTGTTCTATGGATATCTGTCCACTTTGTACCTTCTCTTTAACAACTAGGAACTTAATGTCAATGTGTTTTGACTTGGTTGAGCTCCTATTATTGTTAGAATACAGGACTGCTGATCTATTGTCACAATACAACTTGAGTGGTCTTTCAATCCCTTCAACTATTTTCAGCCCCGTGACAAAATTTCTCAGCCAAATGCCCTGGTCAGATGCCTCATGAATTGCTACGAATTCTGCTGCCATGGTTGATGAAGCAGTAAGACCTTGCTTGGCACTACGCCAAGAAACTGCTCCACCAGCTAACAGAAAGACATAGCCTGAAGTTGATCTTAAGCTGTCTTGGCATCCCGCAAAATCCGAGTTAGAGTACCTAGTGATCTCTAACTGGTCTGACCTCCTATATGTGAGCATGTAGTTTCTTGTTCTCTTCAAATATCTCATGACCCTCTTGGCTGCTTTCCAATGGTCAAGACCTGGATTGCTTAAATATCTGCCTAAAATCCCTACTATGAACGCTATGTCTGGACGCGTACATACTTGGGCATACATAAGACTCCCTACAGCTGAAGCATAAGGGATCTTTTGCATTTCTTGAATTTCCAAACTTCCCTTAGGGCATTGTTTGAGACTAAACTTGTCTCCCTTAGCAACTGGGGTGTCCCCTGGTTTGCAATCCTGTAACCCAAACCTTTTGAGAACCTTATCGATATAGCTCTTTTGTGACAATCCAAGAATACCTCGAGATCTGTCTCGGTGTATCTGAATTCCTAATACAAAAGAGGCGTCACCAAGATCTTTCATCTCAAAATGCTTTGATAGAAATTTCTTAGTTTTGTGCAACATGCCTATATCGTTAGTGGCAAGCAGTATGTCATCATCAACATACAAGACCAGGAAAATATGTCTGCTCCCACTGAACTTATGATACACACAATCATCAATTGTATTCATCTCAAAACCAAATGAGAGAATTACTTGATGAAATTTATGGTACCATTGACGAGAAGCTTGTTTTAGCCCATAAATGGATTTTCTTAGTTTGCACACCGTATTCTTTGGGTCTCCCAACACAAAGTTTTCTGGCTGCACCATATAGATCGTCTCATCAATGTCGCCATTGAGAAACGCTGTCTTTACATCCATTTGATGAAGCTCCAAATCAAAGTGAGCAACAAGAGCCATGATTATTCTTAAAGAGTCCTTCGATGAAACCAGAGAGAAAGTCTCTTTATAATCAATCCCTTCCTTTTGAGTATAGCCTTTAGCTACAAGACGTGCCTTATATCTCTCCACATTACCATTGGAATCCCGCTTGGTTTTAAAAATCCATTTGCAACCAATGGGTTTCACTCCTTCAGGCAATGGGATAAGTTCCCAAACTGAATTGTCTTGCATAGACTTATACTCCTCATTCATTGCTTCGATCCACTTATCTGAATGGGAATCTTGCATGGCTTGATGAAAGTTGACCGGGTCGTCTTCCGTCATGCCAACATTTTCCTCTACTTCATTGATAAATACTACATAATCATCCGAAATAGCATTTTTCCTTTCTCTAGTGGATCTCCGCAATGGAGCTGGCTCTTGAGGCACTTGTTCTTGAGGATCTTGAATTTGATCAGGATTTTAGAATTTTAGAATTTGATCAGGATCTTGAATTTGATCAGGATTTGAGGCATTTGTTCTAGAATTGTTACTGATTCTTCCTCAAAGACAAAATCTTTAACCTTAATCTTCCCCCCAAACTCAATATCCTCAAAGAACGTTGCCGTTCCCGTCTCAAAAATTGTTCTCAATTTTGGATCATAAAATTTATAGCCCCTTGATTTTTCTGAGTACCCTATAAAATAGCTGCTAATTGTTCGGGGTTCAAATTTCTTTTCATTCGCCCTATAAGGCCTTGCCTCAGCTGGACATCCCCAAACATCAAGGTGGAATGACAAATCATACTCCTTACCATATCCTTAAGAGTCCTGTTTCGTCTTTCAGCTACACCATTCATGCTGGGTGACCCCGGCATAGTGTATTGTGGGACGATTCCACATTCCTCTAGGTATTTGGCAAATGGTCCCGGACGTTGTTCACCTGAACCGTCATATCTACCGTAGTATTCACCACCACGATTAGATTTGACCTTTTTAATTCTCTTATTAAGTTGATTCTCAACTTCTGCCTTAAAGGATTTGAACACGTCTATTGATTGGGACTTTTCGTGAATTAGGTAAAGGTAGGCATATCTAGAATAATCGTCTATGAATGATATAAAATATTGTTGACCATTCCAAGAAGGAGTTGGAAATGGCCCACAGATGTCTGTATGTATCAATTCTAAGACGTCTGTAGCTCTATATGCGCCTAATTTCTTATCTTTAGTCTGTTTTCCTTTAATGCATGCTACACAAACGTTAAAGTCTGTGAAGTCAATGGGATCTAAAATTCCATCTGACACAAGTCGTTCAACTCTATTTCTAGAGATGTGACCTAGTCGCTTGTGCCAAAGAATTCCTGAATTGAAATTGTCAATTTTTCGCTTAGTACCACGTGATTCCACACTCAAGGTTTCATTATAGTTAGCCATAGTTTCCAACAAATAAAGATTATCATAACCAGAAAGTAAACCGGTTCCAACAACATTCGAATTTAAAGACAAGGTAAATTCTTTATTCCCGAATGAACAATAATATCCTGATTTGTCCAAGTAAGAAATAGAGACCAAATTCCGTCTAAATGACGGTACAACAAAAGTGTCTTCTAAATCCAAATAATGACCGGAACTTAATAATAATCTAAATTTTCCTATGGCTTCAACTTCTACCTTCTTCCCATCTCCTACATAGATGCATCTTTCAGCACCACTAGGCTTTCGGAAGTTCAGGCAACCCTGCACTGAAACACTGATGTTAGTAGTTGCACCAGAGTCTAACCATCAAGTGTTTCCAGGTACTGAAGCTAAATTAACCTCAGAATAGACCAACGACAGAATCATACCTTTCTTAACACGCCAAGCGTGATATTTGGCACAATCCTTCTTCACGTGTCCAGAACTCCTGCAGAAGAAGCAGTTGTTGTCCTTAGTCTGCTTCTTTTGTTCTGGACCCTTAGCAGCAGCTTTGTTCTTGGGCTCCTCAATTCTTTTCCTTTTGCCCTTGTCTTTAGAGATGCTAGTAAAGTGAGCGCTTTCAGTCCTATCTTGCTTCAGCCTGTCCTCTTCTTGCACACATAATGAAATGAGCTCATTAAGAGTCCATTTCTCCTTTTGACAGTTATAAGTCACCTTAAACTGACTGAATTGTGAAGGAAGAGACAGCAATACTAAATGAATGAGTAAGTCACCTGACAACTCAAGCTTTAGTCCTTTAAACTTAGAAGTAATGTTGGACATCATCATAATGTGCTCTCTTATATTTCCCTTGCCTTGATACTTCATGGAAATTAAATTCTGAAGCAAAGAACTTGTTTCAGCCTTATCACTTTTTTCAAAGCGTTTTTCCATCTCAACAAGGAAATTTTTAGCTGTAACTATCTCATCCGAGACAGCACCTCTAAAGACCTCAAGAATGCCACACTTTATGATCATAAGACTTATGCGATTTGAGCGATCCCATTTCTCATACTCTAATTTTTGCTCAGAAGAACTAGAGTCCTTAGGAGTAGGGGGTCGTTCAATTCTTAATGCAAGGTCTAGATCCATGCAGCCAAGAACGATCAGAATGTTCTCTTTCCATTCCTTAAAATTTCTCCCATTAAGGACAAGAATAGAACTCAAATTTGCAGATATGGAAGCAATAGATGATGTGAATTAAATAAAGAATGAAACTTAGAAACTCACATTATAGGAAAATAAATTAGTAAATAAATAAATACATATGTTCAAATCATGGAATTTAACCCATCTCAAGATACCCAGTGCACCATTGGTGTCAAGTCTTTGGACAGTAACACCAACTGCTAGTGGTACTCTTGTTGCAACGATCAACTATTGACAATAAGACATGTCAAACAATAAACCTTCCTTTGGGCCGATTTACTGCTCACATGTATACCAAATAATTGTCACACATTTATCATTGCAGGTGTACATGTGATTCTGCCAAATAGTAACCTTCCTTTGGGCCGGTCAATACCCGCATGAATAATCATATACACAGCCATTTGACACTCTTCACGAGCAATTTAGACAAGAGAGGTCACTTTGGCGACATCAAGTTTCAATTAACTCATCCAAAGTGTCAAACTTGACTTGAACATATATTTATTATATCCAAATAAAACAATATTGTTAAAAAAATATTAGTCACTAATATAAATTGTGTTTCATTAATATTTAATAATTATTATTTTATAAATAATAATAATAATAATTATCAAATACATCAATCAACACAAAAATTAAATACATCACAATGAGATAATTAATTAAATTATAATTAATAAATCACAATGCTAAAAAATAAGTGTTTCACTGTACCATTTACTATAATTTTTTATCAATCAATATGAAACATTCTATGCATATAAAGTTCACAAATACCGAATCCATTCAAATGGTTCACAACTAATATGCTTCATGCTCATCTTAAAAGTACTATTGAGTTTCTTTTAGAAAAACACTGTGAAAGAAACAACAAAGTTCTTCAATAAACTGCTTGAAGAAAATTGTTGATCTAAAAGTACATTAAGGGCTGCTTATACGCATTAGACATGCTTGCAGGAAACAAACAATTATGGCATAGTTAGTTATTAAGAAAGTAAAAGTACGATATAGGGATTCCATAATTTATGCAACAAAAGAAAAAAAAAAATAAAACAAAATATGGATTCCATAATTTGTATATCCAAATTCCCAAATTACAAACCCTAAAATTTCAATCATGTCAAAATTCCCAAATTGAATCCTAAAAACAAAGACAATAACCGAATTTCATCATGAATTAAACATGGTAGACTCTGATACCAATTGTTGAAAAAACCCTACAACCTTATGCTCAATAATGCATGCCAATTACATGATGAATAACCAAAGGCGGAAGCGTACCTGTGGGAATTGCCATTGATGAAATCCTGGGACGATGATGATAAAGCCAATGGGTTGGATGATCTTCCTCAGCAAAACACCCTGAAGACCTTGCTCTCTTGATGGGGATAGAGAGAACCAGAGAATTTTCTTAGGGTTTGTGAAACTGAATAGTCTTGTTGTGTTTGCCTTGGTGACCACTACCTCTATATATAACTATTATTAGTTATATTCCAAATTGCAGTATTACTAATTCAGCCCCTCATTAAATTAGAAACCGCCTAGTATCTACACTATTAATTTTCATAATTATTATGCTCTTTAG
The DNA here is from genome assembly GCA_037974835.1 of Cicer judaicum. Taxonomy (NCBI): domain Eukaryota; kingdom Viridiplantae; phylum Streptophyta; class Magnoliopsida; order Fabales; family Fabaceae; genus Cicer; species Cicer judaicum. Next base: position 5,539,067 of record JBBPBS010000115.1, on the reverse strand, counting down.
TCATAAACTATTATATATTATTTGACCTCTAGTTTATTGGCTAATTATATAATGACCCTAACACCCTTTATTAATTAATTACATATGTGACCCATAAATCTTACAAGGGATTGTATCAAGTCCTGCTGACATAAGATATAGAGAAAACCTGGTTTTTCTGTTAGGATCAAAGAAGATGCTGGAGATGTAAGAGTAGGAAAGGCTTTACAAGAAGTTATCAAACCTTCCAAGCTTGTTGAATTAAAACAAGTGTTCCATAAAGAGAACTTTCTTTTAAGTCGCGGAGGTAAATGCATTGATATGGTATTGAAGCAAGATGCTAGTGGTGAAGATGCATTGAGAGGGTGGCTAGTTGCTGCATTTGCTGTACAAATTGAGAGTTCCTCTCATGAGCTTAGTGTTAGTGTCCTGCAAGAAGCCTATGAAAAAATGAATGGAGTCTTTCCTGTATTTCTGAAAGAATTGCAGAATAAAGGGTGGCACACTGATCGATCGCTTCCTGGATGGAACTGGGAGCCGTTTTGCGTTCTAGTTAGTGTTAGTATATAGCGGCACTATAGCACTTTTGCGTAGCAAAACTTGAGTGGAGTTAATCCAATGGTTCATATTACTTTATTAACTATACATTTAACTATTATTTTTAATTAATTTAGACGTGTACTGAAAAACAAATTTGATTCATGAGTATGTATAGATTAACAAAAACTCTGTACGACACATTCATATAGAATTTTATATTTCTGCTACCTATGTTTTATTTTCACTATTGTTATTATTATTATTTTTAATAGAAGGGAATTGGTTAGAAAGAATTTGATATCTCGAAAATGAAAAATTGATAAGGTGGGTTGATCGATGGTTGATATTAATTATATGTGTATATAATATCAACTATTAATTTGATCACCAATGATAATAATAGTTACTTTATTTTTTTTAAAAAATTGTTCGGTTTAGAAAAGTCAAATTCTATTAGTTTTAAAAAAATACTAAATATTAAAATAAAATAATAACAACATAGTCTCTTATTTGAACTTCAACCCATTAGTGTTGAAAAATGTCTTAAATAGTCTATTGTTAATATTCACACAAAAATAGCACAGGAAACTTCAAAGCACTTGGAGCAATGTTGAGCATGGGTGAAGAAGAACACACTTTCACCAGAAAATTAAAATCCCCTAGACATTTTTATCTTACTATTCCATTTTTGTCACCTTATTAATAGAACATTGTGAGAAACCTAATTCATGTTAGCATGTTTTAAGATTACACAGACATTCAAATATGTCTAACGCACGAGGGCTGAAAAGGGGAGATATCTTTATATATTGCACAAAGATATTGGGTCTGATTATTTAAGATTTTAAAAAATTGATTTTGATTTTATATTTTAAAAAATGATTTTTATGATAATTTACTTTAAAATAGTGAAATTATTCTATACTCATTCAATAATTGAGATATTTATTACTAAATTTTTTAACAAGATAAAAATTATATTTTTTTTTTTAGAAAATGTATCTTTCAAAAAAGTGATTTTTATGAAAAACTTCTGAAAATAACTATTAATTTTAATTACTTTTTGAAATTTCATTATAAACAAAATTTGTAACAAATAGATAAAATACTTAAAATGATATTTTAAGCTAAATTATTTAAAGTAATTTTTCATTAAAAGTTTTATTTTTAAAATTCTTTTTTAAAAACATTACAACAAAAAGTAAAAATAGTTTAAAAATCATTTAAAAAAATCTTAAACAAAGGGACCAATTGAAACACAAGAGGATCCTAGTTCAAGTGGTGCATGATGTAGTACTTAAACTTTTTTAAAATAAAAAGTACTTTTATATTTTGGGTGTGTTGAGTTTATAAAAAAAATAAATTCAAAGTTATTGTAGAAAAATATACAACTTCACCGTAAAGTGAATCTACTTTTTAGTTAGTCACATTAATTAGCTATTTCTTTTATAAAAAAAGTCATAAAAAAGGTCATACTAATTAATTACTTAGTCATTTACCCTTCTTATTTTCTATATTACCTTATGTATCCTTGTTGTAATTTGATTGTCATTTATTTAAGATAATTTACTTATATTTTTTTAGGCACATATTACATTTTATTAGACTATTTTCTCAACTTTAATGTAAATCTAAATTTTGTTTTATATTTTGAGTGTGTCGATGAGCCATAATGATTGTAAAAAGTTATGTGAAATTATTAGACTATTTTCTCAATGATTTAAAAAATAAAAAAATAATTTATAAATTATCTTTAATGTCAACTACCAAATTATGTGAGATTCAACAAAGCTCTAATCCAATGTATTAACAATTTCTTTTTTGTCATTTATCAAGATAATTTACTTATTATATTTTTTTAGGCACATATTATATTTTACTAGACTATTTTCTCAACTTTAATTTAGATTTAAAATTTGTTTTCTATTTTGGGTTTATCGACTAACCATCACAGTCTTGTCCTTTATAAAAAGACGCCTTAATGATTTGAGAAATGAAATAATAGTTTATAAATTATCTTTAGAGCCGACTACCAAGCTATATGAGACTTTTTGGTATTGCCGTGTTGCCAGAACAAATTTCAGATCATTTTATATGATTAATTTTCATAGGTTCAACAAAACTCTAAATCGATGTATTAATACTTGTTAGATACAAAACTATTTCATCAAGAGGAAAAGAAATTGAGAATGTTGTTTTTGAGTTTTGAAAAACTATTTTGAAAACTATTTTTCAACCACCAAAGACAAGAGTTGAGTCGCACACTAGATCTATCTCTTTCAGAAGTTTCACGACACTATCCAAAATTGTGAAATATTTTTTTTTACTAACACATCTACTTTTCTTAACCACCTCACTCCATACTTTATTACTCTAATTAAATGATATTGTTGACCCCATGATTAAAGGTGGGATGGAATGGGTTTATTTTAATTTTGTTTAATTTGTAATATTATAAATATGCAATATAGTTAAAAAAAATTCCAATATTATTATGAAAAAAAATTCAAATTCCACAAGATAGAGTTGAATAGACATTTTTTTACTTTATAAATCAATTTTATAAAGATAATCAGATCTAATTTAAAACCTAAGAACTGTTAATAAATTGTAAATTACTTTTTATTATAATGATAAATTTAAAATAATACTTAAGAATGTATTATTATTATTATTATAATAAATAAGAGTAGAACGTGATAAAATATAATTTGATAATAACTATTAAATATTTCAAAATATCAAAATATTGTCCTGTCACCTATGTGTCTTCTCCTAGTGTAGAACGAATATTACAATATAAGACAATGTAGTGTATTTTATATTGTTCTATTTTGAATGTTAACACGTACCAAATAAAACACGACACAAAATTATGCTGTGCCAATCACCAAACAACATATACAAAATACAAAAATGCTAGGTTGTGGTTTATGTGTTTTTTTTCACTAAAGGTTGTGAGCTTTGTACTTGGATTCCGATCGATTAGGCATCCATATACTATATAGTCATGCAAATTGTGACTATTAGATAAATACCAACGGCTTAGATTTCAAGATTGAAAATCAAATTTAAATCCTTTATATTATGTGTGTGGTCTGTTGTGTCCATTAAAAGATAAGTGAATTATGAGAAATTAATTAATTAATATTTTAATAACGTGTCAATGCTTCATCAACAAATAATGCTTAGTTGAATAATAACTGAACTATATAGTTTTAAAATAGAGAGTCATACCCCTTTGGTGATTGCTTTGGAAGAATAAATTCCAAATGTCCCTTAAAGACATTATTGGGACAGCCCAATTGAACAACTAACAATTAAAAAAAAGTCAATTATTTCATATAAATAAAGCTTATGTTATCATTTATAGCCTGTGGTAATCACATATAGACATTTATTTATAACAAATCAATTGCTATATAATAAGGTCTTCAAAGTCTAGAGGAGTAGACTTATATGTATTAAAAAATAATTACATAACAAGTAGAATGGGTATCTGCATATCCGTTGCATCTTCAGAGATTCATGGAATCCCTCAAGTTCATGATGAAAATATTATGATATTTGAAGCAAACAAGTTCCAACATGAGACTCATAGACTTTGCTCTGTTTACTCTAAAAAAGGTACTAAAGGTCTCAACCAAGATGCTGCCTCTCTTTATCAGGTTTGTCTTTCAATCATGGATAACCTTTCAATAATTTGCATCACTTTTTTTCAAGACTTAAAAATTGAAATTGTGACCAATATTATTAAGGAAAATTGTAATCAAATGCAGTTGATATCGTGTCAATCACGAATTGCAAGACATAAAAAACATGATGCCTCAGCTAAAATTACATTTGAGTAATACTTATTTTGAATGTACTTTTATACGATATCTCTATATGATGTCGGTTTTCTAATATCTAAACATCAGTTCTCTTAAGATATTATGATAATTACAACCAAATGTGACTGAGGTATAGACTCAATCGCTTTAGATTAATGAGACATAAAAAACTTTGATGGTTCACCTCAAATTGCAATAACTAACTTCTTTTTAGTCATGTACTTTTGTAACTAATATAGCATATAAAATTACTAATAGCCTATGTTTCCTTTTTGTTTCTTTTCTTCTTTTTGTTCTTTAAAAGGGTTATGAAATGGAAGATGGAGCATTTTGTGGTGTTTATGATGGACATGGAAGGAATGGACACATAGTGAGCAAGTTAGTGAATAGTAATTTGTCTTCTCTCATATTAAGCCAAAAGAATGGTTTTGAGGAGATAGATACACAAAAAAATATTGTGGACTACAAACAAAACCATTTTCCAAAGAACTTTCTAAAATGGAAAGAAGCCATTATGGGTGCTTTTAAGGTGATGGACAAGGAGGTGAAGCTACAAGAGAATATAGATTGTTCTTGCAGTGGAACTACTGCTGTAGTTGTCATAAGACAGGTACATAACCTATGAAATACTGACACATACATCAGACGTGTGAAATTGAAACTAACATGCTAAGACTGATTATTATTTAAGAAAGTAAAAATAATTAAATGTATCAATGTCGTGTCAGTGTCAGATACTAACATGTGTCCGAGGTCCTACATACTTTCAATTCGAGGTCTCGGTACTATATAATAAACTGTCATATAACTTTTCCATTCATTTTTATCTTTGTTATGAAAAATGTGATATAACAAGAATAATAATAAACAGGGTAAAGGTCTCATCATAGCTAATCTTGGTGATTCAAGAGCAATCTTAGGGACAATCCATAATGCAAAACTGGAAGCTATTCAATTGACTACTGATTTGAAGCCTGGATTGCCTTGTAAGACTCTTCTCTTAGACAAGCATATGCAGCTTCTTTTATTGTTTTTCCACTTCATTACAGCATATAATTAAAGAGTTTGTGTTGCATGATACAAGACATGAAATATATCTTATGCCTTTACAACTATAAATTACTCTTTTCATTTCATAACTTTTGATATAATATTTTATATAAATTAAATATTTTTAATCTATGTATATTAACCTTAATCTATTTCTTAATACAATTATTTGTAAATGAATCGGAATGCAGGTGAAGCAGAGAGAATAAGGAGTTGCAACGGTTGTGTGTATGCGCTAAAGGAAGAACCACATGTCCAACGAGTATGGTTGCCCAACGAAACCTACCCTGGCCTAGCCATGTCTAGAGCTTTTGGAGATTTCATACTCAAAGACCATGGTGTTATTTCCATCCCAGATGTTTCCTATCACCCTTTAACATCAAGTGACCAATTTGTTGTTCTTGCAAGTGATGGGGTACGTTCTTAACATTATTGGATGTATTGCATGAAAATTAATCTCAACTTTTTTCAAATATGATTCTTAAGAAATGAAATAACGGAGCATCATGTTAGGTCTATCATTATTTATTTATTAATCTTTGTTGGAATGTAGGTGTGGGATGTACTAAGTAATGATGAGGTTGCATCAATTGTGTGGAAGGTAGAAAGTGAAGAGGCAGCTGCAAAGGCAGTGGTAGCAGCAGCCTCAGCTGCATGGGCAAACAAGTATCCTTCCTCTAGGGTAGATGACTGCACTGTTGTTTGCCTTTTCCTACAGAAGAAACCACAAAACTTGGGGCATATGAAAAGTGGAAAATTAGGTTAAATGCCCCTTCCACTAATTATTACTAGTACCTAGATATATAAAGGCTAGCTACAATGTATTGTAAAACCACCGCAAAGAAAGGAGGTATCAAATGTAGGGACTCAAATTGAAATGAGTAAACCCTTAAGTTAGTGCTTAAAAACTGGTCATATTAGTTTTTAAAGATATACAAAGCGTTCCACGCCTTTTTTTGCGAAATATATACACATCATGGTCCAATTAATTCTTTAATTTGTTAACTAAAAGACTCATTGGAGGCCAAAATGTACATTTCAAATACTAATTTTCATTTTTAAGGATTTTGTGTGTTTGGTTTTCACATTTAATCCCAGATACATACATCTTGAGGCTCACGTTTTCTCGTCTTAGCACGTGTTTCCACGATAAAATGCAAAGCCAAACACGCTACTATATATTTGTAAGTTGTAACTCCCGTCAAAATATTATGCATGATCAAACAATTTCTATAACACCTATTTAATTTAGTCTTTTTAATAAAATTTTCAAATGGAGGATGCTCATCTACAAATAAATTATTCTCAATCCAAGATTCATATGAAACTTGCAGCGCTTTATGCCAAGCTAACCAACCACACTTTTTGACAATTAAAACATTTTCTATCATTCTATAATTGTATCAACATTGGAAATGCCAATTAACTATGTTAAGTAAATGTCCTATCTTTTCAACACAAATGGCAAAATTCTTCACAACAAACTCCAAATGGAAAAACATCTCCATCTGTTAACTTGTTTTCACAGAAGCAAAAATAAGGCTGAAAAAGGAGAGGCGAAATAATAAGGTCGTAGAAACAAATAAAAAAATGCTACAAGATGAAGGATATTTCTATTCAGGGTAAGGTTGCATCATTATCAACGCTTGCTCCAAGCAAGTCATCGTCGTAGGAAACAGGTATCCTTAATCTGTCACGAACAGGAATACGTTTCTCTGGAGAAACTGAGGGCTCATGCTGATCTTCAATTTTCGATGCACAAGAACGATTTTCAGAATCATTGTCCTGATGAACACTAGAAAATGTACACGGCACCCCTTGAGAAGAATCCTCCGTTTTTTGCATGGGTGGTGGCTTAATATATGGCTGCCTGAATTGCTTCTGTATTATTATGAACAAGATGAGCAATAAGAAAATGAACTAATTATTGCAAAGAAAATAATGATCTGAATGGGCTTTGTTGATCATTAATTGACTATTTTAAAAAGCAACTGAGCAAAACTAACACATCAAAAGCAGCAAGTAGTATTGGCTAATAAAAACTAAAAAATGATAATATCAAACAAAAAATCTCCTCCAATTTCTTTGCCAGCTATCTCAGAAATCAGAAAAACATTAAAAGTCATGAACAAGTTTCATTCTTCTGGTATCAGTTTAATAATCACCAGCCTCAGCCTAATATATGGAACTTCTGCCATAAGACTAATTGTATGCGTAGTTAGACATATGTTTTCACAGACTTAATTTTGTCCAGTTCCTATTTTCATGTTTGGGTGCTGTTAAGTAAAACTACTTTTAGTCTTCAAAACCCATTAGACTAAAAGTGGAAAAAAATTGACTTTTGCATTGTATTGATAATTTTATAGTAAGTTTTTACTTCTAAACTTATTTTTGAGATAAAAGTTTCTGATAGAACACTGCAAAGTAAGAGGAATGAGACCCAAAGAATGGGGCCCACTCAACCAAGTCACACACATTCAGTTTCTAGCATGATTGATGGAGGGAATAAAAGCTATTGATGGATGGAATAAAAGCTAGTAATAATGTCTCTTATCCTACTGATATTTCATTAAAGAGGGGAAGTGGAATAGACATGCAGTTTCAAGAAGCATGAATGAAAGGAATAAAAATTAATTAATAATGTTAATTATTTAATGTTAAGAATGAGAGAATAGGAAGAGGGAACGATATTCAGAAAATATTCTAAGAAACAATTAGGGGAATTCTTTCTCTGGTTAGGAGCAATTCTGCTCTGGTTTAGGAGTTCTTAGAACTCTGGTTTAGTTCTTTTTCTGCATTTTTATATTTCCAGCATTGTAAGAGCATCAGAGCTCATCAATTCTAGCCAATAAAATTCTGGTTTCTATTATTGGTCCGACCTACCGGATAGAGATAGAAGCTAGCGAAAACCGAATGCCACCGAAAATGTCTGACAAGGTTGAGGCTTTGGAGATAAGAATGGCTGAGATGGAAGGTTCAATGCGTCAAACCTTGGATGAATTTCGTCATACCATTTTGACAGAGTTTGCAAAACTGTTGAATCGGCCTACTCCTGGGACGTCGCAGATAATCGACACCGATGAGTCAATTACGGAATACAAGATGGCAGTGAAGAAGGTGGAGCTGCCGTTATTTGATGGTGATGATCCAGTGGGGTGGATCACGCGAGCAGAGACATATTTTGAGGTACAGGGAATATCTGAAAAAGTGAAGGTTCGTTTGGCGAAAATTAGCATGGAGGGAGCAACCATTCATTGGTTTAATCTTCTATGTGAAACGGAGGATGACCTCACATGGTTGAAGTTGAAGGAAGTGCTGATTGAGAGATATGGAGGAAGAAAGAGCGATAATCCATTCAAAGAATTGAAAGATCTTCAACAAACTGGAGATGTGGAAGAGTACATTTTAGATTTCGAATATTTCTCTTCCCAAGTTAAGCGCCTCCCCAAAGAACAATACCTTGGGTATTTTTTGGGTGGCCTCCAGCCAGAGGTACGTTTGCGAGTAAGGACCTTCAACCCTAAGACACGTGTGGAGGCGATGAAATTGGCTCGTGATGTTGAAACAGAGTTACGGGGCGTATTGAATTACAGAGGAAGTGGAGGTGGAGGTCGTTCGCGAAACTGGAAAGGGGGAAAAGAAGGAAGTAATGGGCTCACTAATAGAAATGGGTCTGGACTGGGTTTTTTTCCAGGCCCAAACAAGGGAAATGCAAGTCCTGGGGGAACTCAATCCAAAAATACTCTAACTGGGTCAAATCCTAACCCGGAATTAAACATGCAAGGAGGCGACCTTAATCAGTACCAAACACGAACAAATGGTAATGAAGAGCGACGGGGGAACCACGAAAATCGCAATCGGGGAACTAAGCATCTTCCATATTCTGAATTAATGGATCGTAAGGCGCGAGGCCTCTGTTTTCGATCTGGGAGATGATGAAGTGACGGACGATGCCGGTGAAGCCCTAGCTATCGAATTGAAGGAAGGGGAGAAAGATGTTGCAGTAAGATGCAATTCTGCAGTGCTGTTCAGAATAGAAGAGGAAGGCAGAGCTCGAAATTGGTTCCCTTTTCCCCTACGTTTGGAAGGTACCGTTAAGGGCATACCGGTCATGATGATGGTGGACACTGGTGCTACTCACAATTTTGTGACTCCTCAAATGGCTGCAGTTCTGCAGCTTCCAATAGAACAGATCCCAGTTACGACAGCAGAATTTGGAAACGGTTCCCGTGTGGCCATAACAGAGAAGTGTGGGAAGTTTGACATTCAAATTGGAAGGTTCCAGACCACTGCTGAAGCTTACATAGTGGAATTACAAGGTGAGGACATGATCTTGGGAGTGGCTTGGCTGCATAAGTTAGGCAAGGTGTTATTTGATTGGGAAGAAATGGCAATTTGCTTGGACTGGAAGGGGAAAACTGTGAAGCTGCAGTGTCAATATCCGGAGAATTGTAGAATCAATCAGGAAAAAGAACTTAATGTTGTTACCACGAATACACTAAAGCCAAGAAAAATCATAACATGGGAAGAGAATAAGGAAACCATCAGCTGGGAATCTGGAAGTATGTTACAAAATCAATGTCTTAATGTTAGCCTTGAGGACAAGGCTCACTTTGAAGCGGATGGCAATGATAGAACACTGCAAAGTAAGAGGAATGAGACCCAAAGAATGGGGCCCACTCAACCAAGTCACACACTTCACACACATTCAGTTTCTAGCATGATTGATGGAGGGAATAAAAGCTATTGATGGATGGAATAAAAGCTAGTAATAATGTCTCTTATCCTACTGATATTTCATTAAAGAGGGGAAGTGGAATAGACATGCAGTTTCAAGAAGCATGAATGAAAGGAATAAAAATTAATTAATAATGTTAATTATTTAATGTTAAGAATGAGAGAATAGGAAGAGGGAACGATATTCAGAAAATATTCTAAGAAACAATTAGGGGAATTCTTTCTCTGGTTAGGAGCAATTCTGTTCTGGTTTAGGAGTTCTTAGAACTCTGGTTTAGTTCTTTTTCTGCATTTTTATATTTCCAGCATTGTAAGAGCATCAGAGCTCATCAATTCTAGCCAATAAAATTCTGGTTTCTATCAGTTTCCAAACATAAACTACTTCACTTAAAACTTGTGTATTAACTAATAACAAATGACAGGTCTGAGTTGTGAAATTAGCCTCTTGCTAGTGCAAGATAGACTGACAATGAGTACAACATTTTCTTCGACCCTGTCATACAGGGAAGTTCATTGCAACATGTCTCTTTTATGTTTTATGCTCACCTCAGAAGCATATCAGTAATGACAGTGACAAATGAATTATCTTCACACATTAACATGCCCATACAAGACTTTCGAACCAGAAAATGTAGTTATAGAGGGTATAATATAAACAAACAATTTCTTGCCCCCTTTCAAGTTATGGATTGGGTATGCATCTAGAAACAAACTACCTAATTGTCATTTGTCAATGCATTACATACAAGGAACATAATAATAAATGTAAAAAAGAAAGTGTTTAAGCAGTAAAAAGTTAGGGCCAACCACAAACCTCAAACTCCTTTGCTTTTTTCATAATCTCTTTGTAGGCATTTGGTTCTCGAACTTTAATGATACTCCACAATACACCACCCCCTGTCCGGTATCGCTTACCATCAGCAGTCATCTGGCCTCCACAAGACTGTATTGCATCCACCTGTGATTTTAACAATTAATTATACAAGTTGGTGACGTATTAAATCGGACAGCTTAAAAAAGAACACCAAAGATAATTAAACCCAAAATACAAGTCCATTTATTGTGAGAATCAGATCACTAAAGTCTTAACTTTGCACCATCAAGTGTACCTTTAGCTTTTTACCTACTCAGCAATATATTTTAATTAGAAGCCAGAAAAGAATGTTTGTTGCGATAAGTGTAATGAAATTCAGATAATAATCAAAATAATAATATGATATATTTAGAGAGAACCAATTTTGGTTGACTTTGTCAGTTTATGAGAGCAAACTGAAGAGAACAAACATCTACACAATAATTAAATAATGAACTTGTTCATCAGCCAGGAACATCAAACAAAGTTCATCAAAAAGAGGATTGGAAAGAGCAAACCAACTTCTGATAAAAATCTGCCAGGTTGGGTACAAAATTGAACACCTTAGAAACTATGAATGGTTGTATGGTGCTCTAGGAGTAATAGATAAGCATAATCAGTTCAAGGCTGGTCCAAATCAAGTAGAAAATCACAAAAGCCACATCGCCATCACAAAAGCCACATCGCCATCACAAAAGCCACATCGCCATCACGAAAGGGAAATTATGAAAAGAAAATCACAAAAACAACAATTCATTTAAATACAATGAAATGCACATTTGACTGGGAGATAAAGAGAGAGGTTAGACAGTCAGTGACAAGCTAAGATTAGACAATCCGCAAAGTATTTGATGAAATAATAGGGATTTAGATGCAGAAGGAAAAGAGAAAACAAACTGAGTAATTTTATATTGATATTGATGTGTTAACAATATAATCCTATTATTTCTTAGCAATAAAAACATCCATAGAATTATGGAAACTCAGAATTATGAAATCAGTGTAAGAAGGAGAACAGACAAGTACTGGGAAGTAAGACAAGATGCATAAGCAATGGAAACTCGCACATTTGAATGTCAGACTATCTGGGGCAACTTTTGACAAAGCAAAATCAAGAGGATTGGGTTGTAAACAATGTTAGTAGATAAATTTCTTCAATTATTTGTTTCATATCAATCAAGTTTTCAGCTATATATCATCAATATTATCCAAGTAATATAATGCACTGATAATTATGTGGTTCCTTTTCTTTCGATAAAACTGTTCAGGCTGCTTTTAAATTGTTTCCAACATCTTAAATGGCTATGATATTTCATACAAAACTGTATGAGGTGTTTTTAATTGTGTTCTATAACTGCACTTTCAGCCACAAGATTTGTGGTTTAGAAGATGTCTACAATCACATCGAGATTGTCTTTGTCCACAATTTTACGCGATTTGGACAATCGTAAAGCAACACTATCACACTGCAATTTAGACTATGCTCTCAAGATAAAAAATCAACATTTCAGGGAATGACAGTGTTTCAATACCTCTTTGACGAGATCGCTCAACGCAGAAACCCCAAGGCAACCTACAGCTGTGTATACCATGTATGACTTTTTCTCTTTCAGACGCCTACATGTGTCTATCACAAACCTGAAAAGGACACATAATTCACTATAAATTCATTCATGTATTTACTTATGTTATGTCAATAGGAAAAAATCAGTGAGCAATGCTCCAATTAATGATTAAATGAAATGGAACAAAGAATTCAAAGCCCTTAAATACTCAATAACTTCACAGCAGAATTTCATATTACTCTGAGCAAGAATGATAATTAAGTTCATTTATCCATCACATGTGCAAACAATGAAGCACCGACACTTCAAAACGTTATGTGTTTCAGTCAAACAATTCAGATACTCCATACAACATTTTATCCGGTAGTTGGAGATGGATAATCTACTAGGGTTTCTACATCTTATATCCTAGGAAACAAGATCAAGCTGGCACTTGCGAACAATTCAATGCACTATGTCCCTTTAACCCTTTGAGCTAAATGCAGGACAACAAAAGGAAATAAAATACATGGACCAATCCCATCGTTACAACCCCAACACAAACCAATTATTTTAATTTGGAAATTTTAACAAAATACACATACAAATACCGCAACAGATAAATAAAAACAATATCATTTCAAGTATGCTTACAATTACTCAACTAACTTTTAAGATATAAATTTCTATATCGATTGAAAATACATTTTTAAATTAATTTTACATGCTACAAGTCTACAACCTATGAATTAGTGACACCAACATTGATGAAGACACTAACATGTAGACATCAGTAATATCAATAATAATTTGAGAAAATAAAAGTAATCATATGTAACTGCATGTCAGACGCCTGCCGAAAATTCAGATACGTCTTGAATCTAAAGCCAATAAGCTACATAGGTTATAACTATAACAATGATTCCAATATCATGCTTTCTAAATGGTAATGAGTTAGGTTTCCCAATTCCCTTTAAGTAAGGGTTCCTCTAGTAACGGAAGAGCTTCAATCGCACTAATGCTCCCAAATGCTTAAGTTGTTAACTAATTTTATATTTAACAATCAACATTACAGACTCAACATTAGGTACAACAAGAAGATAAACAATTGAATAAAATTAAAGAAAAAATGTTCGAAATTAGGAAGAATGTGAATGAACCTGTCAATGTTGATGGAATCGGATCCTGAAGTCTTTCTCTTTCTCTTGTGTTTACGCCTTCGATTTTTACTGAGAGGTTTTGGTTTTTGATTATTAACATCTGTTTGATTATTGATATTATTATTTTCTTGTGCAACGACGCCGTTTTGTTGCGATTGATGATGGTCTATCAATTCCCCTTCTTCAACATCAAGCATTTCAATGTCATCACCCAAGTTGTTATCATCGTCGTCTTCTTCGTAAATAGCTTCTAGAATGTTCTCACCACCTTCCATGCCTAAATAGAACGAACTCCTAAACTCCAATGCTTGCGAAACGGTAAACTAAGTGTATCAAATTCGAAGGGGATTTTCGCTTATATATATCTCGGTGTTTGAACTTTTCAATGAGTTTTATTTCATATATATAAATTCTTTTCCTTTTTCTCTTATTATAAAAGCATTTTTAATTAAAATAATTATTTAGTCAAAAATTAAATTAAACCGATTACATTTTTTTTATGGAATAAAACAAACTATGAAAGGTAGACTTCAATTAAAAAAACTGTTCTTACGTTTAAACACAAAGTCGTTTGGTTAAGAGAAAAAAAAAAAATCTCATCTAAATGCTATTTAATAATGAAAATATCTTTAATTTATGTGAAAAAGATATATAAATGAAATGCAGTAAAATTATTATTAAAGCACCTAAAATTATAAACATTTTTACATATAAAATAAAGAGTAATCATTTAAATAATAATTTTGCTTCCCACACCTCTCAATTTTTTTTAAAATCCAAAATATCCAAATTGTCCTTCCCTCTTTATTCAATTAACCACTCAATTTTTTTCTTCATTATTTTCATCTTCGTTACCTACCAACTTCAACCTTATTTATTATTCTTTAATATTCTTCAATCATCTTCAATTATTTTGATACATTTGATGTTCAATAATTTTGAATCATTTTGAACATCTTCATCATTACAGTAAATCAAATCAACTAGGTATATATTTTGTAGCTGGTGTTTTTTTTTCCAGATATGGGTTTCGTACGTGAACCCAATTCACGTATATTCACGTGAACTTAATTCACGTAGCTAATGAAATAAAGAAATTTTAGATTTTACATGCATTAGGTTCACGTACACCTACATGAATTAAGTTTGCGCATAGTAATAGATGTTTCATGTTGATGTTACATACGTGAACTGAGAATATGTATGAGTGCGTGAACTCAATTCACGTAGCATATATGTGAATTGAATTCACGTATGCATACGTAGTTCACATAAAGAAAAAAAAATTGACATGTCATATGTACGTAAACTGAGTTCATGTAGACTCACTTGAATTCAATTCACGTATGCGATACGTGAACTGAGTTCATGTAGGCATATGCATTCTCAGTTCACGTAAATGCAATAAACATACCATTTTCAATTTTTGTTTTTTTATTGTGTTTAAGAATTGTTATATTATATTTATGTAATTTATTGGATGCAGTTAAATGGATGAAGGGGGAGACAACAGTGACGAAATGTATGAAGGTTTGGAATGTTTTTGAAGAAATGTATGATGATTTGGATCGTGATTTTGAAGAAATGTGTGATGATGTAGAACCTAATTTTGACGCTATGAATGACGGAGTTGAACCTGTTATGATTGATTTGACTGATATGTTTACAACCGACATGATGTTTGATACACGAGATAAATTATTGAAATGAGCTAGAAATGTTGGAAGGGAAAATGGAATTGTTGTTATGATTTTTAGATTTAAAAATACGACCGCACGACCAAGAATAAAGACAAAATTAATTCTTGGTTGTGAAAGAAGTGGTAAATATGGACCATGGAAGAATCATAATCTTACGAGGAGTACTTGGACTAGAAAATGTGATTGTCCATTTAGATTGAGAGAAACACAATCAAGTGTTGGTGATAAATGGTATTTACATGTAATATGTGGTCTCCATAACCACGAATTGGCCAAAAAACTTATCAGTCACTATTTCTTAGGCTGATTGTCTCAATATGAAAAAAATGTACTTGGTGATATAACAAAGAACTTTGTAAAATCAAAACACATTTTAATGACATTGAGGGATCACAATGTTGAAAGTTTGACAACAATAAAACAAGTTTACAATGCACGTCAAGCATATCGTTCATCACTTAGAGGTAATAGAACATAAATGCAACATCTTTTGATATTGATGGAACGCGACAAATACGTCTATCGATATAGGAAAGTAGAGGGTTCAAATGAGTTGAGGGACATCTTTTGGGCTCATCCAGACGCTATCACTCTTGTAAATAATTTTCACATAATATTGATTATGGATAGCACTTACAAGACATGTAGATATCGAATGCCATTACTTGAGATTATTGGTGTTACATATATTGAAATGACATTTTGTGTGAGATTTGCATATCTACAGTCTGAGCGTGTTGATAACTTCACATGGGCACTACAAATGGTGAAAGAACATATTACAAGTGGTGAAGTTGAAGTCATCGTTACTGATAGAGACTTTGCTTTGATGAACGCGGTTGAAAATGTTTTTCCAAAAACAGTGAATTTATTATTAGGCATGGCAACGGGGCGGGGCGGAGGCGGATTTCGCCTCCTCCACACTTGCACCCGACTAATCAGGAAAAACCCGCACTCGCCCCAATTTTATAGCGGGTGCAAAAATTAAGCACCCATCCCGGCTCGCAACGGGTTTCAGGTTTCCCCGCCCGCACTCGCACCCACTCAAATATATAAAATTATAAATTTAAAAATAATATTTATTCTAATAAAATAATTATTATTAAATAATAATAGAATTAAAAATATTTTATACAAAGATAAAATTATAATTTTTAATATTTTAAAAAAATATTAAATATATTAAATAAGTATTTGAATATAAAATTAAAAAATTACAATAACAATACTTGCGGTATTGGTGATATATGCAGTGTTTGGGAAACCATCAACAACATGATTGTATTACAACACAATGAGATAATAACATCATTTGAAAAGATCATAATTCAAAAGGTGCATCGATATTGTAACACATTATACGCGATTTTGCGTGGTGTTGTGTCAAAAAATGCAATTGATCACATTGCGACAGAGTATGACCGCGTGAATTTGCGTGGTGTTGTGTCAAAAAATGCAATTGATCACATTGCGACAGAGTATGACCGCGTGAAGTATGTATGTATTGATCAGACTGAGTGTCGTTGCACAATTAGGACAACTCATAGTCTACCTTGTACATGTGAAATAGCCAAGTATAGTATGATCCCACGTTCCATTCCATTTAACGCTATTCATGTTTGGTGGAGTAAACTAACTTTTCATGTTGATGCATCGAGTAAACTTTCAGAGTTATCTGTGAAACATGAAATAGATGTCATAGTGAAAAAGTTTGAAGAACTTGATGTACCTGACAAAATTTCACTTAAAGGTAAATTACGAGAGATCGCGTATCCATCGACTACGTCGATGTTTGCACCGGTTTCCAAGGTTAAAACAAAAGGTGCACCAAAAAAAGGAAAAAGTAAGGTATCAAAAAGAGATAAATCAACCAAACGTGTCAAAAAGAGATAAATCAACCAAACGTATCAAAAAGAGATAAATCAACCAAATGTTCGATGTAGTGGCACAAATACATGTAGCACTATTGATACCAGTAAATTAGAAAACATCGTACCTCGACCATTAGTCTAAAAGCTCACACCTCGACCATCAGTTAGCAAAGTTGCAACGAAGAATAATTGGATGACACTTTCAGAAATGGGATATGTGATTGCTTCAAAGTTTAACGTGGTTGTCGTCGCATGATCACTTAACTAATCGCAAACATATTTTCCACTTCGAAGTCCACCAATAACATCTATGTCAGATCATCGTGTGATTGTTATTGCATTTGTTAATAACTTTCATTTGGTACAGGTATTAATTGATAATTAATAATCTATAATTTATTTATAATAATTGATTTATAGTTGATAATTCATAATTGATTTATAATTTTATTTAATTTAACAGGTTTACTTAAAGTTAGATTCTCTTATATCACCAGCAAGTAATTTGTGGCAAAGATATTGCAATGAAGAAGCACGACAATGGGAGAATATTTATAGGAATCGCATGCAACATTGGTTGCAAATATTTCTAGAAACTATAAATGAAGTTATTGTAAACTAAATTGATAACATTTAATGAAGTTGTTTAATTAATTAACTTGTTTAATTATTTTTTTCAAAATCCAAAATCATATCTAAAATAGATATAAAAAATAGAGATCCAAAATCCAAATCTAAAATAGATATAAAACATAGAGATCCAAAATCCAAATCCAAAATACATATCCAAAATAGATATTCAATACGAAATAAAAATTCAAATCATAAATCTGCATATGTCTACATTAGTCCAATCTCTACCACCACCCCTCTGAGATCGCAATACCAAAATTAATTCATTGATGAGTGCGATGCCATCAAGTAATACCAGCTGTCGACCAAGAAGCTTCTTTGCAATTTGTATTGCTCGACACTGCATTAAAAAGACATTAATTAATTAAATGATTAATAACATTAATAGAGTTATAACTTAAAGTTAAATGAATTTACTGTTGTGACATCTGGAGCATGATCATCATCGGCAGGTTCTGCAATCGAAGGAGCTATATAAATTGGTTATCTACGAATGATATAAGGATGAGAAATCCGACGAAACCAGTCCATGTACTCATTTGCACACTCTGTAGGTCTGTGTACAACTGCCCCAACGTCAACTACATGAACAACATATTGCGTAAACATGATGTCCATTTTCTCTAGTGTGGTCGTCTGACCTACTATCTCCAAAGGTGAACCAGGGATGGTTTGGACATGTCCATATTGACGCAATACCATATCTAGTAAGTGAGCATACATCTTGGGACCCCAGCATATCCACCCTCTAAATAGTGAAACAACCTCAAATGGTCGCTTCGGTCTTTGCTCTTTGTAGGGTGTCTAACATATGTCATCAACATCAATCTCGTCCAATGCTTTCCTAAATGGAATAACCAAACCTTTATCCTGTTTTGGCTTCTATCTAAGTGCTCTCGGATAGTCCTCATCATAAGTCTGAGATAGTCGACAAAAATTCGCATACAATGCTAGAAAATGCTCATACACCCACACCTGCACATATATAATAACATATTAATAAATCAGTAAAGCAATAAACCACACAATCAAGAAATAAATCAAACCAAGAAAGCAAGCGCAAATACCTGTAATAGTGTTAGATATCTGGATACCGTCCTAGTCTGATGCATGCTCGCTTCTCAAAGATTTTCGTACAAGAAAGCAAGCGCAGCAGCACCATATGTATATCCGCCGCATGAGTTGAGGTCTCTGAAGCATACAAGGTAGGCAACACTCACTGCGAAGGCACTTTTGTCGCTAAACAAGATGCAACCCACCAAAAATAAAAGAAATGCCCTTGCAGCCATCTGCCAATATTGATCAGCACATCGTTGATGGTATACATCGAGCAACCAACTATACCGAACAGTGGTTGTCCGCGTCATGTTAAACTCAGCATATGCATCAGCCAAACTAACCCCAACTAACTCACCCAATAATTATGCAGCTTCATCCTTATTAAATATATTAACCCTAAAAAATGCTTCGGTGATGGGTATATGCAGCAGCGAAGAGACATTGTCCAAAGTAATAGTCATCTCCCCAATTGGAAGATGAAAGCTGTTAGTATTGCGATGCTATCTCTCGACAAAGGCAGAAATTAGACATTTGTCGATTATCTTGTAGCTGCATTTTCAAATATTTATTTACCATGTCGTCCCATAGTCGTGTCACAACATGATCCCCATATGTCCTTAAGACAAACCTGTCAACCGGACCCCAAGGATATCCGCCAGCTGCTTCAGGGTGGACCTCATCTGCTTGAACCTTTTCTGCTTCCCCTTGTTCTGCTTGTTGCCTCCGTAATCTTCGTTGCTCACATAATTCAAGCTGAGCACGGTGAGCCCGTGCAGAAGCGTTTGGTCTAACACGATGACTATCAGACCCTTCTTCGAGTATAACACGACCGTCTCTATCAATAATCATTGTCCACACCATTTCTGCATAAACAAATCATAATCACTATAAAAAAACATAATATAACATTTATGCAAGTCCAGAAACATAATGACAACATCAACCTACGTGAACTGAGTTCACACGTACGTGAATTCCACAAGACAACCATGACCTACGTGAACTTCATCAGTCTACGTGAACTGAGTTCACGTACATGAACACCAACAACCTACATGAACTGAGTTCACGTCCACATACGTGATTTGAGTTCACGTATTGGATTTCAGTTCACGTATGTCACCACATTCAGAATGCGTGAACTGAGTTCACGTTCATCATTTCAAAAGAGCCTTCAAACCCAGAAATCCCAGAAAACCTTAAAACACCCCTAAACCCAGAAAACTTCTTCAGTCAACAGCCTCATTCAGAATAAATTGTAGAGAGTTAAACCCAAAATTCCAAAATGCATATAGTTAACCCAAAGACGAAAAACAACAATGGCTTACTTGATTGATTGAAGAAGCTTCAAGTGATTCAAGATGGTGTTGAATGTGTTGAAGATGGTGTTCAAGATGATTGCTTACTTGCTTACTTGATTAAATATTCAAATGGGTTTATAAATTAATGAAGAGATTGAAGAATGTAAATTATTGAAGATGAAGGAGATGAAAGTGTAAGGTTGAAGGAGATGAATTTAAAAATGTGGTTTAATTGAATAAAGAGAGAAGAGCAATTTGAGTTTTAAAAAAATTGAGGGGTGTAGGAAGTGATTTGAGGGGTGTGGGAAGTAAAATTGTTTAAATAATAAACAAATATACAATTCAAACTTATTTAACATCAAATTGTCTATAAATTTGATAATAAAAAAAACTTATTTATCATACTCAATTTAATTTTTATTCATAATTTTATCTTTATTTCTATTTCTATGATTTAGTTTTATGATTGATGAATAAATTGGAGAGAGGTTTATGTTAAGTGCTAATTGAAATTAATTCTTCAGAAGCTATTAGCTTCCTCCAAATAGGATGTTCTTTTAATCATTCTTGTTAATGTAGGATTAAATGGAGAGAGTTAAACTATATTTTTTTTTCGTGTGAGATTTTAAATACTAAATATACTCCCTAATTCAAATTCGAGTTTATTGTGTGGAAATCTAATCTCATTCGTTTAAACTCAATTCTATTAGTAGAATTAAATTATTTGATGCAGCAGCATGACTATGTTAAAGAGATGCCTATTTTTGTTTCATTTTCTACAACGAACGCTGCATTAGTTTTTTTTCAGTGTTGAGAAGTTTGGCCAAAATTATTTAGTCTAGAGTAGCATTTTACATTTCCTCAATGGTAGAGTGACTAAATTGATCACTTTTTAAATTTAAGAACTCAATTGTTATTCTATAAATTTAAAAGACTACATTATTTAATTTGTTCAACTTCCAACAATAAAATGTTTGTTGATTCAAAATATTAATTAATCTTATCATTAAATTATTATATTTTTTTGATATAAATTTTCTCTTCTTATAAGAGTCGAATTAAAAGTTAGTTAATAAAATAGAATAAGATTTCTTTTAAAAAGAATTTACCCTTAAAAATACAATTTAAAATATTATATGAACATCAAACTAATTAAAATAGAAAACTAAAAATTAGAAATATAAAAAAACTAAAATTAAACGAAAATCTCATTCTTAATGAGGTTTGAAATTGCTTTTATGTAATTTTAAGACTTTCTCTTTACATGCTTTGGTTATGAAACTATCCATGTAATTTTTTCTAAAGCATTGATTTTTCGTATAAAATTGTCTTACAAAAATTGATCTTTTTCTACTTTTATTGCTCTTTTTAACATCAAATGATAGGAGTAAAAGATAAAGACTACTTAACTTTTCGTAGATTTGTTTTTTGTTTTCTAACGTTAAATTTGTTCCTCCCTTCATATTCAACCACTGATCACAACAAACATAAAAGCAGTAGCATAAAGGCAAAATCACAATTAATGAGAGAAAAAAATACAAATTTTTGCATAATAAAAACAATAAAAGAACTTTCTTTTTTGTGCCAAACAACTTAAAAGTTGTTGTACTATGGCTTATATACTAAAGAAACAAATGAAATAATAATCAAAACCCTTAGAAACTAAAAACAATAGCAAATAGAAGCCACACACTCCCATTGATGAATGATTTGTAAAACTTAGTGTCTATCTCCATAGACAACTGTGAAATTAAAGTGTTTTTTGGATTCATTCCAATGTAGACCAATCTCATCTCCTCTTCTTAAATCTCTTCTAAGTACAAAGTTTTTGACCCAACCACTCTTAAAAATATAACTTTGTGAAGAAGCATATTTTATGAGTTTGAGAGTTTGCAAAGAGCCAGTATCAACATCAAATATTTTAACTTCAATTTCTTTCTCAGCATTGGAACCCAAATGAGGTAACATAAAATCCTCAACCAATTTTTTATTCAACAAGAGTCTACAATTGTTGCCAAGATCACTCTCTTCCAACACTTTCTTGATCTCCCAAGAATCATCAAGTGAGAAACCCAACTTTCTCTTTTCATCATTGTTTATCTTCTTCTTTTCTCCATCATTGATTGCTTGTTGCACAAGTTTCCTCTTTTTGGTCGAAGAATCAAAGAGTGGTGTCTCATCAATTGTTGTTGAAGTACAGGGGCACTTACCTAGTGTTAAATGGAGACAAATTTTGGGAGTAATCGCACGAGAACATTGAGCCAAAGGGAAATATGAACCAAAATTAAGGTTTTCAGAAGACATGATGAACACTTTTTTTCTTTATTGGGGGTTTACCACACATAATACCACAAATTTATAAGTCGATTATATAATTTTTGTATCAAATCTTGCTAAGTTTGGTTATAAAACAAATCTTACTAAATCTTAAGATTTTATTTATTTTCTATGTTTTTGGTAATAAGATTTATGTTTTTTTTTACTACTAGTATAGATTCGGTAAATAAATAAAAAGTCATAAATAGTAAAATATATAAATTCAATATAATATTATTAATAAAAAAATCAAATTAGATATTTCTAATGTTAGTAAACTTAGTCTTTTTTTTTTA
>JBBPBS010000115.1:5478989-5513654 GCA_037974835.1 Cicer judaicum | reverse complement strand
ACAATAGAATATTGAGATAAAGATAAAATAATTTAAATAAAATATATTAAAAAAACAGCTACGTGTAGAGAAAAATTGATTTATTTTTTTAACTCTAATATAAAGAGAGTGTAATGACGAAACAAAATATATCAAATCAGTTGTCTAAACTATATCTTAATTGAATCTAATTAAGATATATAATATTAAAATATATAGTTGATTTCAGTTCAATAATAAATGCGATCAAATTTGGTGATATAGTACTATGACAAATACTTATTTTTTTATTGGGTTTTAATTTTTTTTTAAATATCCTACAAAATTTTAATAAGTGATAATTTGAGGTTTATTTATTTTACAATTTTTTTAATTGTTTTTTGTCTCAAACGGGATTAATTAGATTTTTTTTATATTTTTTAACTACAAATATATATTTTGTGACAATATCTATATTTTTTTTTTGTTCAGATTAATATCTAAATATAGCTGTTGTGTATTAAAGATTTTTTATTGACGCAAATAAAGTCTTAAAAAGATTTTCTGAAGATGCCATCTCGAAATTAATAAAGTCTTGAAGTCTTGCGGCTATTACTCTTTCATTCAGTCTTTTCAAATATTTCTTCTGTTCTTTTTTTCTTTTTGTTGTAGAATTCAGTGAACATCCTTTATATATTATAATTCATTTTTATTTTTATTACAAAATAATGTTAAAGCATAACGTTATTATATTAATATGTGAAGAAAATCAAATTAAATTAAAACGTAATTTGTATTAGAAAATTCACGATATCCTAATTTTAAAAATATTTGGAAATCTGTTGCAATATGAAAAGTGGGATTGTAATTTTGTTGTAAGAATATAGTAACGACTATATATTCTAGTTGATGGTCTAAGATAAGAAAAATCGGATGGGACAAACTCACAAACAATCATATATACTATCTTAATATAAAATTTGAAGGTTGCCATCATAGTTTTTATATCTAATTATACTATAGTGTAGTTTTTATATCTAATTGTCTATCATTTTCATTTTTCAGCATTAAGAAGTTGAATCATCATTGAGGATAAAAAATGGCGGTGAGTGAATCAGCATTAAGATGTTTTGATTTGACAAAATGGTGTTTGTTTGGGTTTGAAAAACTAGTCCAAATTCCAAAAAAGTAGGTTTCCATTATCATGAAGAAAAAATTATGTGGAATTGAAATCACCAAAAAAATAGTAATGTTGAAAAAAAAAATTTACTTTTTAATTAGAGAAAATGAAGAATATATATATATTTTTTTTAACTTAATGTTATTTTAGTTTCTGTTTAATCAAATTCACGTTAATAAATTAATAGAATTAACAATCAACGTAAGGTTAAATATTAAACTGTCATTTAGATGAGTCAAATATTAATTTGAATTTATACCTGATTAAAGGACTACGGTGACATAATTCTGTACATTTAGATATTAAAATTGTGGTCTACCTATTTTTAAAATTTTATTTCATCGAGAGCGTTGATCGAAGAGAAAATCGATTTACTCTGTTAATTTTTTTGCATTAGAAGTTATCCAATCTTAATCAAACAATTTAAAAAAAAATAGACTTTAATTTTTAATTTATGACAAGTTCAACTGTACAATAAAAAACATAGTGTGTATTGGTATTACAAATTTTTAGACTAATAATATTTTTTAATTTGTCTGCTTATGCAAAATTATATAATTGATTAAATTAAGAGTTTTTATACTTAAATAACATGTCATTAAACTATTAATAATTTAGTTTTAATAATACTAATAATATCCCTAATTTATAATTTATAATTTAAAATACTAAATTTTAATCTTTAACTGTCCGCGGTCAAGATTATCATGTCTAACTATTGTTTTATCAACTTGTGTTTGAGTATATGAATGGAAGATATTAACGGCATGCAATCCATTTCCAATTGAAGACATCTCTGATCGACCAAAAAGTTTAGTGATTTATTCATTCATTCTCAATCGTATTAACCAATTCGAGCACATATTAAATACTTTTGATAAGATTGAAGGTAGAAGAAGCACCAAATAACTATTAGTTACATGTGAGTCAAAAAAAAACAAAACTATTAGTTACATGGGCCGGGGGGACCCCACAAAGAACCTTCGCCAAATGCATGTAAACCAAGTACTAGTTTAATTTAATGACTTTAATCCAACCCTCTAAATAATCTATATTTGAATGTACCATTATTATTTGTCATAATATTTTACTTATGTCATTGTCAACGAAATATCATAATATTGCTATTTATTCATTTTAAGTAAATAAAATTTGTAGTCTATATAATATGAGTGAAAAATATATTTATAGAAAAAAATATTAACACAAAAAAGGAAAAGAAAAAATTATTTCCAGTTTTCTACTTCAAATATTGTTTACTGTTTACTCATATACAAAAGTTTCATCGCCCTAAAATAAAAGTGTTTGTGTTTGTTTTCTTAATTTTTTTTATAATAAAATTTGACCTCAAACTGTTTTAATTTTATGTCAGCTATTCTGACATAATATTTCTCCACAATAAACTCAATAGGTAGATACACATTTTCTTGTAATTATTCGATAATAAAAATCGCTGAATATCATAGTCAATTTACAGATTAAAATTTTTTAGATCATTCAATATTTGATATGACAATTAGTAGGTGGTAGGTGGGGATACTATAATACTTACTTGTAACAACTTAAGATTTTTTTATACAAATTATAAAAAAAAGTTATTTAATAATCAATAATTTAGAAAATAATTTTTTAAGAATCCAACAAAAAAAAACACAAATTATTTTGTGTTGACCTCCGAAAAAAAATAACCATTTTTTTTAAAAATCATTTATAAAAAATACTTTTTTTAAAAAACTATATTTTTATAAAAATAAATGAAAATTTTCAAAAATAATAATTATTTTTTACAATAAATTTTTTCCCAAATAAACTGTAACAATACCATTATGAAACCTGAATCTATCAAGTCAATGGGAGGTTCTATATTATCGTTCTTTGCCCTCCTATTGACAAAAACAAAGTAGATAGATACACTTGATGCATGATTAATCTGTTTAGAAAATGATATAAGTTCTTAAAATATAGTGATAAACCATTTGCAAAAAATGTCATCATAAATGACTTCATTGGAAAAATATATAAAAAATGACTTTGTCAAAACATAGTAATATTGTTTTCAACAATTCTTAATACCTTGAGTAGACAAAACAATTTTTATATCTTATAATTCATTTACTAATTTAAGAATTTAGAGGTGGTTCAAGTTCTTAAAAATGATTTTAGGAGTGTTTCCCTCTCCTGTGTAGTGACTTTGTAGTTTTGTTTTTTTTAACTTAAATTTTGATATTTACAAAATATATATATATATATATATAATTTATCTCGTCTTTAATATTATTTTTATGAATCTTATTAATAAGTGTCTTACAAATATTTGTTAAAAAATTAAGAATAAAAAATTCAAATAAAAACAATAAAATTTTAAAAAATTAAACATACAAATTTCAATATAATATTTCTATTTTTTTTATCGTTAACAAGTGTTCACTTAATATTTTTTTATTTTTATATCTAACTACTACTAATATAAAATAAATTTTACACAATTATTCATACAACTAATTTTATAATATTTTTCATTTCATTTCATTTTTTCATCAGTTCTCTCCAAAAATTTCAAAATTGAATAATCACACATTTAAAAAAAAAAATACAAAATATTTTTTCAAATGACCTTAAAATTTAGTACGTACTATTGGGTACCATAACTCATTTTCAAGAGTTTGAATATCGTGCATCCCCCCAGCCTAATTTACTTTTAATAATAATAAAAATTAAAAAAAAGAGTTTGAATGTAATGCATTTTCAAGACTTGATTCAGAAAAAAATAATAGAATAATAAATGACATATTATATAATTGCTAAATGCATACGTAAAGTAGACAAATAACCCAAATTATATGGATGTCAAGATCAACCAAGTTTACACGCTACTACAACTACCACTCACATTTCATTATTTAATCTTCTCTCTTTAACTTCGCCTTCACTCATCCTCCTTCAATCATGGACCGTTCTAAAATATCCACACTCCTCTTTCTCATCGTCGCTTTGACCTTCCTCGCTGCCGTCTCCGCTTCCCGTGACCTTCCCGGAGATTATCTCCGATTGCCTTCGGAAGCCTCACGTTTCTTCCATGAACCAGAAAATGATGACAACGATCAGGGGACTAGGTGGGCCATTTTACTTGCTGGTTCTAACGGTTACTGGAATTATAGGCATCAGGTATACATAAATTCTCTTTCTTACTTAATTATGAATCAAATATTTACATAACTTCCTTATATTTAAGATCGGAGGGAGTATTACTTTTATTTTTAACTAAATAAAAAAATCCAATGAGGTGTGGGGACTTAGATTTGAAAAAGATTGAGCAAGTCTTGTAATTACTTTCTTGCAGTATGAGTTACTCAATTTCAATTTAGTTTCTTGTATGAATCGCTTATTTTTAACTTGGTTATTACTTCTTACACCTCACTCTTATGACACTTCAAGTGAGATTAATCAAATTATTTTGGGCCGTTTACAATTACAAGTAATCTATGATAATATGATCCGAACAATTCAAATTAAGGAAATTAACATTATTACTTTTATTTTTTGGCTAGAGCATTAATTTTCTGTAGATCCGTGCACTCCATATAAAATAATTCATAAGTGATCATTAAAATAAACGAAAATAATTTTTTAAAAATATAAGTTACTGAATATATATATATTAAATAATATTTATATGTAATTTTATTATGAGCTAGTTCAACAACGTAATATGATAAAAATTGAAATTCAAAATTATTTAATTAATGTTAGTGTTTTATTTGTTAGTTTATCTACTTTCAAATAGAGTGATAACTTATATAAAGTCAACGGAATTTGTTTTGGTTACTGTATATCAGTGAGATTCAAAATGAAAATAGTTGAATGTATGTGGACTAAATTGACAAAAAAATTTATGTATAGCCAAGGGACTAAATGGAAATTGTTTATACATAAACAATATGGAGAATGAGTGTTGCATACGATCAATAGCATATTTTAGCCTTTGTATTTAGCTGTTTAGTTTTAGTGTTGATTCTTTGTTGTTTCATCAGGCTGATGTTTGTCATGCGTATCAAATACTAAGGAAAGGTGGCTTGAAAGAAGAAAACATTATTGTTTTCATGTATGATGACATTGCTTTTGATATAGAGAATCCAAGGCCCGGGGTCATAATTAACAAACCAGATGGAGGTGATGTTTATGCAGGAGTTCCAAAGGTAAAGTCATGTTCAGTTTTTTGGCATCCAACATCTTGTGTATATAGTAATTTTGGTTCTTAAATGTGTGAGACGTTGTCACTTAAGGATGTTTTTTTTGTAGTTTCGATACATTCAAGAACTATGTGAAAATGCCTCACACATCAAGGACAAAAATGACAGTTTACTCATATCTTTTTGCTATATAATGTTCAATAGTCGTCTATTCTAATATGAACTACCTCTTAAAACAAACAAGCTAATATGGACTATTTTTTTATGGCAGGATTACACTGGTGATGATGTTAATGTTGACAACTTTTATGCTGCTTTACTTGGAAATAAATCAGCTCTTACTGGTGGGAGTGGGAAGGTTGTTGATAGTGGTCCCAATGATCATATATTTGTATATTATACTGATCATGGAGGTCCTGGGGTTCTCGGTGAGTACCTACAAATTCTTCTCATAGAAACTTTTTGGTTTTGATGAAATACATGGATAGTGAGAGGTTGTTTGTATTGTTTTAGATATTTTTTCTATTCAGAAGGGGGAATTTTTGTAAATTAATGTGGCACAAATTACTATTTAACGATTGTCTGTGAGAAGGTTTCAACTCTATCCCTTGAGATGTCTATTGTTGTTGTTTGGTTGATCATGTGATCATTTTTTTAATTATGTTTGAGTCGGATTAAACCTCTCAGGTACGATGATTTCTCAAAGTGGAATTTGTGTTTTGTGGTTACTTTCAGCACAATAAACTAAAAATTGCAAACAGTTAGAATGAAATATTTCAAAATTGCATTGGTTGGAATTTTTTTATCAATAAGATAGTCTTGAATGCTTAACTTGTTGTTTGTTTCCTTTTTTGTGCTGCTGTATTTCCAAAAGGATAAGGGGGTTAATCTGAAACTAGGTATTCTACAGCATAGCTATGTCATGTTTGTGGACTAATCATTGAACATGTTAGTTTTTTGCTAGATATTGTTTTTTGGTCACGTGATGTAGTTGATTGAATGATCTTTCTTCTATTTACATTTTTCTTGGATCATTACATGAGTGTTTATTTCTACGAATGATATGTGCACCTTTCTATTACTTATTTGGTCGTTTTTTCCGACATGGGAGTGAATTTCAGGGATGCCTGTTGGTCCTTACTTGTATGCATCGGATCTGAATGAAGTCTTGAAGAAAAAGCATGCTTCTGGATCATATAAGAGTCTAGTAAGTCACTACTACTTCTCATTTTGTTGTTCTTTTTGTTTCAATCCCTTTTGAACTGTCTAGTACTTGAATGTTTGGGTTTGATTATTTCTAACTATTTTTTTTTCAAACGATCTCACAAACTATGTAGCACCGACACATTAGATTAAATACATGTCAGGCGTTCAACATGTGTTAGTGTTCGGCACCAATATATGTGGTTAAATTCAGCTACTTCCATTTTCTTAAATTATAACTGGTGTCTACATGTCAGTGTTGTATTTAGTATCCGTGTATGTGTCTGTGATTCATATAGCTCACAAAGCTATAGGTTGAAAAACTAGAATCCAAACTAACACAAATTTTATTTATTTATGGTGGTGCAGGTATTTTATCTGGAGGCATGTGAATCTGGGAGTATCTTTGAAGGTCTTCTTCCAGAAAATATCAATATCTACGCGACAACAGCTTCAAATGCAGATGAAAGCAGTTGGGGAACATATTGCCCTGGGGAGTACCCTCCCCCTCCCCCAGAGTACTCAACCTGCTTGGGTGATCTGTATAGCGTTGCTTGGATGGAAGATAGGTATATATGTGCATAAGAAGGAAACCAAATTAGATCATAGATAAGATTAATTTGATGCATTATTTGTTATTAACTATGCAATCACCATGGAGTAGTCCAATTCTTATGATTCATGTGTTTTGTGTGTATATTCCTGTTGTTTGTACTTTGGAAGTTGAAACACTTGCTCCTTTTATTGTTATTAGCTCAGACGATTTTTTTGATAATTTTGTTTTCCACTTCTGAGCAGTGACATTCACAATCTGCGAACTGAAAGTTTGCGCCAACAATATAAAGTGGTAAGTTCCTATTGCTAACTTGATTTGGTGTTTTTTAAATGACAAATATTAGCTATTAGTTGTTATTTTGCTAGCGAGATTGAGTTGAACTCGTGATTTCCTTATCCCTCAAATAAAATGATTTGATTTGATTTTTTTAAATCAATTGATTGATATGGATTGAAGGATGTAGTTCAATGCCTTGATTGCTTAATTTACATATGAGAAACTTTAGTGTTTTTTTTTTTATTGAATTCTTAGTCTAAGTTCATGTTTCAAACATGGGTAGAAAATGTATTAGGAGTTGTGTAACTGATGTCTTACTTTTTCATTACAGGTTAAGGATAGGACTATTAATGGAGTATACTATGGTTCTCATGTGATGGAGTATGGTGATGTAGGGCTTAGCAACAATCATCTCTTCCTATATTTGGGCACAAATCCTGCTAATGATAATATTAGTTTTGTGGATGAAAGCTCTTTGACCTTAAGATCACCTTCAGCAGCAGTCAACCAAAGGGATGCTGATCTCATCCATTTCTGGGATAAGGTATTCTTTACATGTAGTGATGTTTATTCTTTATGTTCTGAATTAAGTGATTTATTTATCATGTCCTCATCATGAATTTACTTTTAAAATTAATATTGTTGGGATGTATGCTAAACATAAGGAGAATCTCATGGCTGAAAATTATTGAAAGATTGGAGGATAAATTCAGTGACAACTGTTGTGGATATGTGATAATGGGAAAATACCATATAGTTTGCTCAAAATTCATAAATCATAATCCTGAATATTCAGTTGAAGAGTTGATATGGATAGCATAACCAGATATGATGAGTATTTTTATGCTGTATGAGTAGAATATGGACTAGTTAGATATGTCATATGGAGAGAACAAACTTTGGATAGTTTTGAACTATGAAGCACTAACACATACTAAATATAACATTAACACTGACACCTAAATTAGTAATAATTTGAGAAAATAGAAGTGATTGAATGTAATCAAATCTGTCGGTCTCGTGTCATTTTTCCTACATGTGTCAAAAATTGAACACGCCTTCAATCTAAGTGTCCGCACTACTTATTAAAGTTTGTTTGTTATATTTATCTTGACTTCATTTTTGTTGTTCATTGTCAGTTCCGTAAAGCTCCTGAAGGTTCTGCCAGGAAAAATGAAGCTCAGAAACAAGTTTTGGAAGCAATGTCTCATAGGCAGCATGTTGACAACAGTGTGGAACTGATTGGGAAGCTCTTATTTGGTATTGAAAAGGGTCCTGAATTGTTCAACACTGTTAGACCTGCTGGATTACCACTTGTTGATAACTGGGACTGCCTCAAAACTATGGTACTATTTCCCATGATTCAGATTCATCTTTTGTGGTTTTGACATAGTAAATATATATATTTCTTCATAAGAATATAATAGAACTGGATATAATAGTCCACATATAACAGAATTAGATTATGGCCTAATTGGATATCATCTCTGTGATAGCTTACGAAAACACCTTATAGTTTATATGAAAATAGTTTAACTTTATCTTTTGTTACAAAATTAGTTTATACATACCCACTTGTAAGATAGCACAAACATAGTTGAACTTTAAAAAGTGACTTTGCATTATTTTTTTGATTGTAGTAAAACATTTTTTTTTTTGTGGAGAAAACATTTTCTTTTGTTCACCTTGGTCTATGAGATTTTTTTTTATACCTTAATCTGTTTTTTGATTCAGGTAAGGACTTTTGAGACACATTGTGGATCCCTTTCTCAGTATGGGATGAAACATATGAGATCCTTCGCAAACATCTGCAATGCGGGAATAAAGAATGAGCAAATGGCTGAGGCCTCAGCACAAGCTTGTTCCAACGTTCCCGCCAATCCCTGGAGTTCTCTGCATAGGGGTTTCAGTGCATAGTTCCTAAAATGTGCACTTTGTAAATACCAACTACAATTTCTGTTACATTATGTTTTATGGTTGTATGTATATACATACTGTGCACTGGCCATGATCTCATGTCATGATTCTGTAAATACAACTCGGAAATTATTAGGACATTGGAGTGTAGGGTTTATCTCTGAGAAATGAAGGATTTCATTACTATGGTTTTGGAAATGAGGCACGCGTATTTAGTGCTGGTGACTTATTAAGCCTTTCTTCATCCGAAATCATAGTAATTGAGCACTCGATTTCTTGTAATAAATGGAGATGATCTTTACAACAATGTTATGCCTATGTTTTTATTCCATTTATGGTGTTGTGTTATTGCAAGAAAAACAATTTCAAGGGATGGTGGCTTCTATAACAGAAGGAGGGATAGAAGACCAACAATTATGCCTGTTTTGGAAAGTTCAATATGACACGGAACCAGGTCATGCATGTTTGCCAACGTGTATGTGGGAAATGGCAGATATAGGAGTTACCCTTGACACTTTGCAACATAATTGACAACCATTTGTAGAATTATTTTAGTTGAATGTTCTTTTCATACAACTATTGTTTAATATTATTGTTTAATAATAATGATGGTGTTGTATATGTTAGTTTAATTTCTTTTAATAGAGTTCTTATATTATTATTTTTTAATTGTTAAACAGGTCAATATTGTAAAATTTGTGGTCCTATCTAATAACGTTAAAATGATTACTGCACAACATCATTACTCTACCATGCCCAAGGCAATTCAAAAATAATTGGTGGAGGTGAGAAATAGGGTAGCCAAGAAAGAAGAAGAACATTCTTTCTTTGTGAGTAATGAGGAATTCAATCTCGGTCCTTAAATGTAAAAACGGTGAAGATTAACTTAATTAACTTTTTAAAACAATTGTGCTTGTTTGAGAAAACTTGAATTCAATCATATATATTTTTTATACAACATGTGAATGCATAATAATTTTGCGTTTGAAAAAAATACCTTAAGTTTGTCATGTATTGGATGGTAATGTTTTGACTTATGAAATGAAAAACTAACCATTGTCAGATTAACTAATCTAATCTCACTTAAGAGACACTTAATATGCACAAGCAAAAATGGAGAACTATTACACAATTGGCCTTTTTTTTCATCCACATTTCAGTATCATCACCTTCACCATCATCCCCATGTTGCCTTGCTATACCCTTCACCCGCTTTATGAAACTCACTCCAACCTCCCTCATGCAGCCAACAGGTATTTCACTTAACACCACATTCATATGTCCAATCTTAAAGCCAATTGATTAGACATCTTTTTCACGAAACAACAAACTTTTGCCACCCTTAACACGACTTTAAATGTACACAACAACATGCCAACAGTTGTCTTAATAGCATTACTTAAGAAAGACAAAATAAAAAGTTTACATTGAAAAAAATAATTTAAAAATTGAATTAACTATTTTTCAACAGAGTATTTCTATATTTATTTTCTTAATCAATGTCTCAAAAGCAATCATAATATGTTTTAAAAAAAATTAATTTAATTTTGTGTTGAAAGTACATTGCTTTAAAAAAAGTCTAATAATAATATATTTGGTAAAATTTTGTTTACACTGACATCTAACAAATGATCGTTATTTTCCATGACATACATTGTCAAAGTAGTATCAAAGTATTAGTAAATTTTCATTGAATATTGAATTTTAATGTGAAACATTTTTAATAAAAATTTAATTTATATATATCGTTAATTAATTACAATCTTTAAATTATTTACGTCGTTAATCAATTATAACCTTTAAATTATTTATAATTAGTAATTATAATTTATCCGACCGTTTAAAATTGTTTACACTTTTGTCTTATGAAAATTAAACTCTTTTAATACTGTATATATTTTTTAATTAAAAAAAATACTTTATAGTGTCAAAATTACACTTCAAAGAAAATGAAAGAGGAAAAGTTTCATTTGTACCCCACAATTAGTACCCCACAATTAGCTAGCCTTGTACCCTAAAATATTTCAAAAATATCAAAACTACCCTCAATTATTTTTTTACCATTTCCGAAAAACTTATACACATAAGTTTTCCAGTACAGACTATTTTTTTTATTTTAATTTTTTTTTAAAATGTTAACCTTCTGTACCGGAGAACTCAAAAACAAATTTTTTGGGGGA
Organism: Cicer judaicum; assembly: GCA_037974835.1. Classification (NCBI taxonomy): domain Eukaryota; kingdom Viridiplantae; phylum Streptophyta; class Magnoliopsida; order Fabales; family Fabaceae; genus Cicer; species Cicer judaicum. Next base: position 5,502,194 of record JBBPBS010000115.1, on the reverse strand, counting down.
ATACTCTTCTGTACCAGAGAACTCAAAAACAAATTTTCTGGAAATACTCTTCTGTACTGGAAAACTTCATCAAAGATTTCCGGTAAAACCTTTCGTACCGAAAAACTTCATTCCAAGATTTTCGGAGTACAGTTTTATACTGGAAAACTTGTTTTTCAATTTTTCTAGAAATTTTGAAAAAAAACTTACTTTTTGTTCCGAAAATATCAAAATGTAAAATAAAAATTTAGTGGAGATTTTATTATTTATACGAAGACAAAATGATCAATTCGCTCATATTTTAGAGGTAAAGTCATAAGAGTATGGGTACAAAGAAAAATTTTCATAAAAGAGAGGACTCTTTTATTTTTCACCTACTACCGCGATAGCCTACTTGATCCACACATTGTGCATAGGTACACAAAGCCCACTTTATGTAAAACCTAAAACACATCCCTAACTCATAACCCATTCCACAAATTGTTATACTCATCATTTCTAATCGCTAGAAGGGTTTGCTAATATCAAAACTATTAAAAATTAAAATATAATTAATATGAAGGATCTGACGGCTCTCCAGATTCCTTTTAGAATAAACCAACGGATAAAAGACTCTCAAACGACGTAACATGTTTCCATGGATGGTTTCAAGTAAGGATAAACAAGAGCCGCCAGATATGAAATCAACGGTCACCATTTTTCAGTGTGTGGCACAAGATGTATAAAAACAGGGCTCTACATAGAAAAACAGAGCATTTCATTTTATCATAAGAAACAAAGAAAAAAAAGAACCTCCTTCCACCCTTCTTCAAAAAAAAATTATCTATTTCCTTTCACCATTCTCTCTACAAAACCAAACAGCATAATTTAAGATCTTAATATTGATTACTGAACGGTTAAACCTAAGGATCTGCTAATTTATTTAATTTAAATAAATTAAGGTTTCTAATTAAACAACGCTTCAATTTGTAATTTCAATTTTATTTTTTATTTTTTAACGAGAACCGCTAATTTCGTTTTGTTTTTGGCTTAATTTCTGTGTTTGCAGGTATTCATTGTTAATTTTCTAAGTGAATTATGTTCTGAAGACTGCATTCGTTCGTTCATTGTTGTAATTTTAAGGTGCTTTGAATATTTATAGTTTCAAAGCTTTGGCTTCTGCTTCCTTCTATTCTCTGTTGGGCTTCGGTGCTAAGTTTTTCCAGTTTTTTTTCTTCATATGCAGATACAAAGTTTTCTGCAAAAATTGGATATTGTGGATTCTTTGAGGAAAAGTGTGTAGATCGAAGCTTTGGAATGTCATTGTTAGTTGGATTTTAGGTATAGATTTGTGTTTCACTTTTTCTGGAAAAAAAATCTTGAGTCGACGGTTTTGATATAATCGGATTAATTTAGAAAGTATAATTGGAAGTGATGAGTTGTGATTCTCATCGAAATCAAGCTTTTGACATTTTTTTTAATTCAATTTTAGTGTCTATAATCGTTACTTGGAAGCAGTTCTGGATTTCTCTCAACATCTTCATTTCTTGGAAGGAAATTGAAAAATCGTCTCAATTTCTTTTGGTTGGTGATGTGCCAGAAGAAATTGATAATTATTCACTAATTGTAAGTTTCGTTAATTAGTACATTAATTTCCATGGTTCATTCTTTTTTTTTTTTTTTTTTTTTTAATTCTCGCCCTTTTCATCCTTTTCCTTACAAATAATTTCGATGTTCATACTATTTTTTTCTTCTTGAAATTATTGTAGATTTAAGTCAACCTCATATTACACTTTCGGCTAGAGAATGCTTTGTGCTTGCAATTTACTTTTTTTTCTTTCTGTCATTTCTTCTTCTTCTTCTTCTTCTCCTGCCTCGCTTCCTTTTAAGTTTATGAATCAAAATCCTTTTCAATTGGCTCTTGAATTGATTAAAGAGCAAAATCGGTGCTGCAAATCTTAATCCTTTTAATCCTTACAAGCTCTTTTCCCTGTCCAAAGTTGAATCGAATCTCTTATAATTTGGGCAAAATATTTTCATAATCTAGTTTCAGGTTATATTATCCCTCATATTTTTAATATTTTATTCATCCATTTTTTTGTCTTCATTTCAAAGATGCTCCAGTTGCACTATTCCCATGGCTACCATTTTTTTTTCCTTCTCGAATATAGTGAACCGTCCGATGCAACTTGCTTTATTTTAGTAGTAATTTAATAATTGATGGTAATTTGATAATTGATAATAATAATAATAATACGATTATATACCGATAGTAGATATTGTGTCAAAAAAAGATAGATAGTAGATATATAATGTGTATATGTATTTTACAGTGTGTATGATAATATAATGATAATAATAGAGAGCCAACTAACTCCAATAGTTTGGGTCTAATGTTCAAATGACAGATATTGAACTGATACACCATCCAACTCTGATTTCAAGTTTATTGAAACATGAATATAATAATTTAAGTTGTTAGATAGTCCACTAATAATTTTGCCGAAAAAATATATTCCAGTAATGAACATTATTTTACATTTTTTTTTATTGATTGGTGATAATGATGATGACATATGCAGGAGGTGGTGATGGATAAGGGGTCGTCACTTAACAACCATGGCAATAGCAACAACATTGGTAGCGTGAGAGATGACGATAGAGACAAAAATGGAGGGGATGGGTTGAGGGCTAGCTCTGATGGCTTTAGGCAATCAACCACGTCAGATTTAGTTTTGCAATGGGGGAACCGGAAGCGACTAAGGTGTATGAAGGTTCAGGTTAAACAAGACTCTTTAAACCCGGTTCAGAGAACAACGGTTCGAGTGGATAGAAGAGTAGTAAGAACCGAGAAAGATACTTTAAACCGGTTCACAGCATCCCTCACTGAAAATAATAATAATAATAATAATAACAACAACAATAATCATCGTAATAATCAAAATCAGAGTAACGGGTATCCTAGTCTCCGTCAACGCCCCCCTTCTCCGCAGCAACCTCCTCCAAGGATTCTCAGGTATTTGTTACTATTAGTTTACTTTTCTCCCTATTTACTTGCTTGATTGCATACTTCAGTTACTATATTTGTTCAATTACAAGCAGCTTTTATTTTTATTTTTAAAAAATGTGATTGTGGTGTGAGTTATGACATGAAGGATTTTGATAATTTTTTGAGATTGTGTTGTGCGATTTTGGTCGAGTCGTGACCGATTTGAGTTTAGAGAAAACAGAACTTCGATCGCGATCTCGTATGTAACATTAGAGTTTTTAATTGATGTTTTTCCGACTATGGTGCAATTGTGGTTGAGTCGAACATCAATTAGGGTTTTAAGAAAATATCATCAATCGCCGTTTGAATCGAGATATCAATTTTTTCATGTTTTAGATGCTAAAAATCTATTGTGATTAAATTGCATTTAAGTACAATGGAACATAATATAAAAAATCGTAGTGGACCACGAATTTAATTCTCGTATAACATCTTAAGATTGTAAATAAGTAAAATAGAAATAAACATGATTAAACAAGAGTGAGATGTTGTTTTGGAGTGCTTTACTTTGAATTTAGATTTGTTGTGGTATATTAAATCACATTTGATTAGTCATATGATTTAGATTATTAGATCATGATCAGAGTGTTCGATACGATTGAGAATCTTGAGATGAGTTTCGTCATCTTATAAATTCATATCATTGATTTTATGAATATATTCAAATCTTTTTTTTGTTACGAAAGTCTCATATGATTTAGACTATCATTAAAGATCAAATGTTATTTTTAGAAAATATATGGATTTAGATCTTCTCTTTTACACATTTTCTTCTATTTAATGTTAAAAGATATATAGAAATAAAAAAACTTAAATAAACAAATTCTATCTCTTATACAATAGAAAATTTGGATAAGTGGTAGGAGTTGAAATAGTTAAAAGATTTATGTTTTATTGTATCATAAAATATCCAACAGAGTGTGTGTTTGATTCTACTACCTCATGTGTATCATTCCATTGTATTCTACTCCATTCTATTTGTTTTTTCATTTTTAAGTATCCAAACATAGTCTCAAGAAAATAAAATAAGAGAACATTTAAATTAAAAAATATATAGGTCTAGTTAGTTCCTTCAAAATAAAAGATATCATTTTGATTTCCATTCAATACATGAATAAATGGCATTAGATTTAGTCAAACATCTCCGATACGTGTAGGACTACTAGCTATGATTTGTATGGAAGTGTTGGATACATAGCTTCCACTAATTATTTGAAGGATCGTGATGCAAATATAATAAATTGAATCTTCAAGATCAAATGTTACTGTGAATAATAAATTAGGCGTCAATTGGTGCCTACCCAATTAGATTATCCTATCTATATTTAAGTGGATTGACAATGTTTTGCTTCATTTGGGCTGAATAGTGAATAATACACTTATAATGACAATATGAGCCTTATGTTTTGTCCACTCACACCTATTGGTAGGTCCTCGCGGACGTCTCATCCGAATTAAACGAGGAGCTCACGGTGAGTGCGTGAGATTCCCATCTTTTCTTTCTTCAAAATTAATTTATTTTGAAGATATTGTTATTATGACTAAGCTACTACCAATCGGAATGGAATTTATATTTCACAGTTGATTGATATTGTATTTTCATATCTTCCAGTAGTATTTTTTGTGTCTGCAAATTAAACGTGTATTGAACTCTTTCTATCGGTACTTTATGGTGCGGAGATAATTGATTTATTGCTATTATCTTACCATTTTGCTTATGCCTTGACATTGATTATGATTGATATTCGTGTGATACACTACTTAATAAGATATGTTCTATAATGATGATTGAGGTTCCCTGTAAATCCTTGGGGTATTTTAATGATCCATGTTCATAACTACCTTGCACCTTGTGGATCTAGATCTGAAACACCCTAAAGTATCAGAACAACCCCTCATTTTATTTATCATCAAAATGTCATGAGGAGGGTTAATAACGACTTTGTTTGTTCAAAAAAATAATACCAGACTTTGTCGGGATATGGAACAGAGGGTCTTGATCCACGTGTTAATCTTAAACTCATTTTGTATAAGAAAAGTCCTTTATGGCCGTTGGATGAGATACCAGGTGTTAGATCTGGTACGTCCTATTCATCGTTTCAACACGTAATAATAAAGTAAACTTCACCTTCTCTTCAATAGCCCCATCCAATCCAACGGCCCTAAACCTGTCGTGGAACCAGCTGTGTCCGTTATGAATCACCTTCACCCACTTCACATACCTCTCTCTCTCTCTGTCTCTCAAATATCCCTCTCTACCTAAACCTTTTTCATCTAAAGTAAAAATAAAGTTAAAAGACACACCAAACTGACCAAAGAAGCCAAAAATCATCTTATAATCTTACGCAAAACCTGTTGATGTTTCAGCTTCTCCAACGCATCTATTTAATTTCAGATTGACCTCCAAGGTCAATATCGTAAATCCACCTCTCCTAAAATCATTATTTTTATTTATTTATTTATTTATTTATTTATTTATTTATTCAAACAAATAAATATCTGAAATGCTTATTTGTTTTCCATATTTATCATATAATGTTTCATGTTGTTAGGTTAAGAAACAATTGGAATAAATAATGAAATTTGTTGTGTTTAATTAATTTTGTGTGTTGTATTTGATATTTAGGAACACAGAGAGTTCAGGTGCGATGAGAGGAACCCAAATCAACGGGAGTGTAAGGGGAATTGCCTCACCAGAGAGGGGTGCGCACGATAAAAGAGGGGCCCACCTTAATGACAATAATAACAAGTATGCCGCTTCCTCCGATAACGCTATTGATGGCAAGAAAGGTGGGTCGTCTTCAGGAAGTGGAGATGCGACTCCGGCGGTGTGGCCACCAAAATTTGTGATTGCCTTGACCAACAAGGAGAAGGAAGAAGATTTTATGGCCATTAAGGGCTCTAAACTTCCTCAGAGACCCAAGAAGAGAGCCAAATTGATACAACGCACCCTCAATGTAAGCTCCACTTTCCTTAATTGTTTGCTTTTATGTTCTCAGCATTAATTAATTTCGTTATTTAGAATAAATCATTCCTTTCTTTTCTAAAATATATCAAATCATTGTACTCCTAACATTTTAACCATTCAGACTAAATTAATTTTCTCGAGGAAGTTTTTTTACATGCAGTAATATCTCTCAATTATTAGATTGGAAAATGTGTTGCGTTAGAAAAATGTAATCGTAATTGAAGAAATAATTATTAACGCTGTTCATGACATGATCTCAGTTTAGAAATTGAATTAAGGATGGTATCTCATTAGAGAAGAGTTGTTATGGTCATCGAAACAAGGATGGTATAATTTTCCGTAAAATTTGTGTGACTTACCACATAATATTAGTAAGGTTTTAGAGCATTAGTTATAAATATTATTTTTATTTTGGTAAATAATCTAATGGCGTTGCACTATGGTCATATGGGTCTTTTTTAGGGTATATAGAATTTTCATTGTATTAAAGTTGGTGGTTATCTTCAGTCTTGTCGTATAGCTCTCATAATTTAATTTAAATATAAATATTTTAAGTGGGCAGTACTCTTTTCTTTTTTCCTTTGCACCCTATATGCCTGGAAAAGCCATAAATAGAGGGTTGGCGTACTGGTATACACGCGTCAACCGGACCATGGTTAACACCGAATACCATAGTCTCTAAAGTATTTTCTATACTACTCTAGAAATTCTACTTTTTTTGTTTTTACAAAACTATATACCGAGTTTTTTTTTTAGCTTCATAAATTATATATATTTCATAATTTAACTTCATTTATATATACTTTTTTACAACTCAGTCAGACAATATTTTATTCCTTTCTGACTCAAACATAATGTTATTTTTTTTACATAGAAAAAATTGTATTCTTTTTTAATATCTAATATTGATTTTTTTTAGAATTATTCTCGTACGAATTTTTCAAATCTAATATTTATGTGTACTGTTGCATACTTTGATTGATGGTCTACATCATACTCTCCGTATAACCATGTTGCAGCTCGTAAGTCCAGGCACATGGCTATCCGATCTTACCTTGGAACGATATGAAGTTAGGGAGAAGAAAATAACCAAAAAGGTAAATTTTATTTTTATAAAATGCTAGAACCAAAAAGGTAAATATATAATGAATAAATGGAGAACCAAAATAAGCAAGGCCTTACATGCTTCTTTGCAATATTATGTTGTTAAGTAGTAGTGCTAACAACACATTTTTTACCATCATTTTTAACTTATACTTTTGTATTATTTTAGATCGAAATATATTTTGTTAAATTAAGTAGATTTCATATGAAATTGGTTAGATCTATATGAAATCCAGTCAATAAAAAAAATTATATTTGTTTAGATTTTTCTTTATTGACTAACCAATTTCAAAAAAATATTATTCTTTTGCTTCTTTTGCACGTCAATAAAGAAACTTAATTAGGAATTTTATGCAGAGACCAAGAGGCTTAAAAGCAATGGGTAACATGGAGTCGGACTCTGAATAGAAGAAGCAAGGCAATGTGAAAAAGGTATAATAGCAATGGAGTAGAACCAAAAAAAACTCTTGCTTTATGCTGGCTAAGGATGTGAGAAATGTTGGGTTAGTGTAAAGCATGGCATAGCATGCCAAGCAAAATTGAATATATATTACTTGGTTTTGATCCTGTTTTTCTCACCGCCATGTTCATTTTTGTTCTCGAAAATGTCTCTCCGTAATTGTGAAGTATAACGGATCACCCATTTTCAGCTATAGGATGATGGGATCAAGACTTGGATGCTGGATTTACATCTCAAAAAAAAATTACTATAAATTTTAGTTAACAATTGAGTCATCCTTGTCCAAAACTAGAAGGTTTTTGTGCGCCCATCAAAATAAAATAAGAGAAAGTGCTTATTTTTTCTTATAAAAATCAAAGATTATTCTCATGTGACCTTTTCTTAAAAGAAAAATAGATTATTTATGGTACATATCTCATTCGTTGGTAGATTTAATCTTTAAATATTAAAATTATTTTTTAAAAATTACTTTTTATTATTCAAAAAATTATAATTATCAAATATTATTTATTAGAAGTGTTTAATTTTTTTTACTTATAGTAATATTATTAATGAGACGATTCAAGTATATGTGTGAATGATATAACACTTTTATATTTCTCTCTATCTTAAAAGCCTCCATCAATTCAAAGTGGATTTTTCTTTATTTATAAATAAAAAATTGTATTTTTCTATGAATAATATTTTTTAAATATAAAAGTTGATAAATAATTTTTTAATTTATAAAAATGTATTTAATTTATTAAACTATTTTTAGTTTTATAGTTTTTAATTTGTTAAAAATGTACGTGTCTAATTGTTTTGTTTTGTAATTCCACTTTACACGGAAGTTCCTCACTCGTGGACATTTCATTTTACCACATCGGATAATGTTGCCTGTCGCATTCTATTGTTTTAAAATTGCTTAAAACATTTTATTAATTTTTTAAATTAAAAACAATTAAAAGTATTATTAATTTCTGAAATTGATATGGGTTTCATGAACCCAAAATCCATCATTGCTGGTTATCATCACTGCTCACCAGATTATGTCATTGTTCATCATCGTTACCTTCCCATCGTTCAAATAAACCCACCCAAAAAAATCAAATAAACTCGTAACACAGTTACACAGGGTGATAAAGAAACACACAATTTGAAATAATGCGAATGATGACATAAACTAACAAACGCAAATGTTTACAACCCAAAAACAAGAAAAACAGATCCATCCTTTTCTGGAAGATTCTAAATCTGGTACCACATTTCCTTCTTTGTCTTTATTTAATTAAAATATGTAACACCTAGAATTTCTAATTCAAAAGTAAATTTTTAATATTGTGAATTGATTTCAAAGTTAACTAATATTGTAGTATTATGTGGCAATGTGCAGTGGTTGAAAAAAGGAAATTCAGACACAGTTTTTTCATGGTGTGGTATTCAATAGGAGGTGTTTTAATTCAATTTTCGGTATTGAGGTTGGGATGTGGATGTCGAAGTGGTGGAGCTAGTGAGAAGTACATAGTTTAATCATTTTGAAGGTCATTTTAAATCCATCAAATTCATTATGGGTTTGAATAACTTTCAGTTTAATTCTTTCTTGCTAATTTAATATGAATCGTTGTTAGTTGGATTTAGTGAAGAAAAAGTCAAACAAATAGTGTAGAATTGTGACAGCTACAAAAGTACATTTTGAGTTTGTGAAAGAGTTTTAAGATAACATGAAAAATAATTTTATGAAATTTTTGGATGATTTTCAAGTGAATGAGAAGTTGGTAAAATGATCAAATTGTTCCTTTATAATTTTAATTTTCAAAAAAATTCATTCGCGAGTCTTATTTTAAACTAATTTCTTTAGTAGGGTGTATGTATAAAGTTTTGTCAAAAGTGTTGACGAATAGACTGAGTCATATGATTGGTTCTGTAATACTTGAATCTCAATCAATGTTTGTTAAATACACATAATTTTTGAGTGGGATTACTTGGATCTTGTGATGGCAAATATGCGTTTTCTTGAGAAATGGCATAAATAGATTTTTGGAATGTGTTGGTTCAACGTCAGTTTCAATGCTAGTGAATGGGAGTCATGTGAAAGAGTTTTTTATGCAGAGGGGATTGAGATAGGGTGACCCCTTGTGTCCATTCTTGTTTCTAATAGATGTTGAGGGCCATAATACTCTATTTAGTGTTTATATAGATGTCAATCGTTTCAAAAGTTTTGAGGTGGGTTTAAATGAGTTTTGTGTCTCTCTTTTACAATTTGTCATCAATATATTGATCATGGGAGAAAAGTGTTGGGATAATATTATAGCTATAAAGGCTAATTTTTTGTGGTTAGAGCTTCAATATGGTCTTAAGGTTAGTTTATATATAAGTATGTTATCAGGTGTTAATGTTAACAATTCATGACTTTAAATTGCAGCAAAGATATTTAATTGTAGATGAGAAATGTTTCATTCAAATATTCTGGGTTACCTATTGGTGATGATATTTGAAGTACGATGTTTTGGAAGTCTATTATTGAGAAGATCCGAAATAGGTTGTCACGATGGAAGTCTAGAACTTTGTCCTTGAATGGTCGTTTAGTACTCCTCAAAGTTGTCTTGTCTTCATTGTCGGTTTCTTTCTTTCTTTTTTCAAGGTTCTTTCAGGTATCATTTCTCAACTTGAATCTATTTTTAAATCATTTCTTTGGAATGGGAATGAGGAAATGAGTGAGGTTCGTTAAGTTAATTGGGAGACGGTGCGTTTACCTTTAGATAATGGTGAGTTAGGAATCCGAGGTTTCAAAAAAAATTATAAAGCTCTATTTGGTAAAAGTTGTTGGAGGATAAAAACAAAGTCAAAAAGCCTCTAAGTTAAGATGTTGATCAATAGATGTGGAGTGGAAGTTGGAGGACACTTCAATCGGGTATGTGTGATGGAAGGATATTTTTGCAAGAAATGTTGGTATTGAAGAGGAATAGTTTGATAAAAAAAATTGTTTAAAATTATTGGGAATATGAGTAATATTTTGTTTTGGAAGGATAAATGGTTAGATGGTGGGGTTTTGTGTGAGAAGTTTGGTAGACTATTTCATGTGTCTTTGCAAAAAGAGGAAAGTGTAGAGGTCATGTTAGAGTTATTGCGATTGGAAGGTGCTCAAAGGTAGTTGTTTGTGTGTGAAAAGAAATTAGAGGAGGAATGGAGGACTTTATAGACTAACGTTCATTTACAACTTAATGTAGCAGATAAGTGGTCGTTGAATAATATCCACAGAGGATTGTATTCGATAAAGAAGACGTATTTTGTATTGTTGAAGGAGTTTGTTGTAGGTGTCATCGTGCTTCCATTTTAAGACCTAATGTGACATCTTTTTGTCCATTCTAAAATATCATTATTTGTCTGGAGATTGTTTCAAAATAGGTTTTTTACAAAGGATATTTTGTTCAGTCAATGAATTATTTCATTTGAAGATCAGTAATGTGTAGTAGATTGCGAGAAAAATGAAACAACCCATCATTTGTTCTTTGTATGCCCTTTTTTTAGATTCGTCACTAGCAGAAAATTGAGCTTTTAATACGGCAAATTTAAGTCGTTTATCTACCACGAGACTTAACAAATGAGGCGGAGATGAGGCGGAGGTATACTTAACAATGTGAGCCGGTGACAATTTTGTAATAGATACTCGCTTACTTATAAACACTTAACAAAATGAGGCGGTGGCAATTTTGTAAATATTTAGTTTAATGTGGCAATTTTGTAAATATTTAGTTTAATGCGGTTATATTAATAACCGATTTAAAATCACTTAGTGTTTTATCTTCCATTTTATTCACAGTTAACTAAATCACTTAGTGTTTTATCTTCCACTGCATTATAAATCATTTACTCCATTTCACCTCCAAAGCCCAACTCATGGTTGGTTGACGTCAACACGCCAATTTCATTGCCACTTTCTTCGCAACCACTTTTCATCGCCAAGTTATAGTTGTTCAATTTATTGAATAATAAATTTATATGAATAATTTTTTATAATAATATTGTTGATATATAATTTTTGTGATGTTGATAAAATTATCAGTATAAGTGCATTTAGATTATATGATATTATTTCAGAGAAAAAAATATATGTCAAATTCATTTTTTTTTTCTAACTATTTTTTATTTTACCTTAGTAGTTAGTTATTTATAACAAATGAGATGAATACGTATATGGATAAATTTTTACAACTTACTTTAAAAAAAACTTATAAGAAAAATTTTATTGTTGCTAATTTTTAAAGAAAACCGGTTACATTTTGAAAAAATAAGAAATCAGGATTTGTCATAGTTATACAAAACAGATATGGCATGATGATTTGTTAAACATGACAAATCTATTTGCGTGACTACTATGTCATGTTACATATGTTGAACATTTTAACATAGTTATTTCATGGATTTGTTAAACATGACAAATCTATGTGCGTGACTACTATGTCATGTTACATATGTTGAACATTTTAACATAGTTATTTCATGGATGCAAGTACGTAATTTTTTACATGTTGTTATTGATTGTATTTTTTTATATTTGTATGATAAAAAATTATAAATTGTTATTGATTGTATTTTTTAATATTCATATGATAAAAAAAAATTATGATTCAACCGATATTGATTGTGTGTTTTTTATCTTCTAGATATTTAATGACTCTGAGATCAATTCACCCGGATCATAGTGAATAAGTTCAAAAACATCGTGTGGATTTTATTTTGAAATTAATTGAAGAAAATGACGATACTAATACATGTCTATAGAATATTGTTATATTGTGCCCTTGTAATTTTGTTAATGGATATTCAATTATTTTTTTCCGTCAAGATTAGTCGGAAATGGGATACATTTTATTTGTACTCTATATTTTTTTTGTATAAATATGAGATAATGTGATATTGTATATTTTGATTATTAGATGGTTATATAAAATTGTGATTGTAAATGCAAAACTCTTGTTTGAAATTTAATACAAAATATTGCATGGGTTAGTAGCATGAAAACAAAACGAGAAATTTATATAAATAAAAAATAAAAAAAAATTATTATTTTAATTATATCTATTAAGTCAGTTGGTCAAAATATCCAACTTAAAAAGATGATGTATTATACTGAATTTACGATGTTTAAGTCGGTTAAGCTGAATCGACTTAATATGATGAATCTCTGTTAAGTCGGTTCATAAAACGAGTTAAAAAACACCATATTTTTTAAGTCGTTTGCTATTAACTCGGACACAAAACCGATTTAAAATGTATATTTTAACCGATTTAAAAAGGTAAAATTCTACTAGTGCATGTAGTAGTGTTTTGAATTGGCTTGAACCATACAATGTGTTTCCAATGAATGTAATCGATCAGACAATTTAATGATTTTTTTTCATACAGTCGTGTAATACGTCTTTTTTATACGGTCGTGTAATACGTCATACAACTGTGAAAAGAAAGAATAGTTATTGTATATGTGAGTGATCTAACCAAACTACTAAATTTCACTCTAACGAAAATTATTTTTTTATTTTGAATATATTAGTTAAGTAGTGTGTTTACATTATGAGAAACTGTTCCACTACAAAGTCCTCAAATTCTGAAATAAAAAATGAATATTATAATCAATCAAGAATGGAAAACCCAATATGAATTTACTTATAATCAATAACCTAACAAACTACATTGTAACATACTTAAGCTTAGTCACATATGTTACTAGCAACAACTTCAAGAATATCACAGTAACAATGAATATTACTGCCACACACATGCTATGGTATTCAGACAATAATTCTACAGTTATTGATTTATAGTAAGTTCTAAATTCCAATTTCATAACAAATATCTAGAAACCACTGAGGAAAAAATTGATGAGCTTTCCATAATAATAATAAATCATGACATAAGCCAAGACCCTTTGGATATATGATAGGAACCAAACCTACCATTTCAGAAGCGATGACTAGATTAAACTAGGATCAAAAGAGAAACAAAGCATGAGCTTAAAGGTATACAAAATTAAAATGTTACCTCCTTCAAGGAGGAATCTTTGTGAATAAATAGATGGCAGTTTTAGATTTGGGGGCAAATGGTTCATGACCTCTAGATTGCCATCCAAGATTCAAACCACCCCTTACTGTGACTGTTTTTGTAAGTACTATTCTTCAAACCTTGATCATATTCAACGCCAGGGTGAAAAAAAATATATCCAGATACATTCCAAAAAGAATTCAAAGCAAAATGTAAAACACGTTTAGAAGTTAGAAAAGATAATATCAATCTACTGCGAGAAATGACAAATCAAATATCAATCTTAATGTTATACAAGCTACAACTTGATTAATGGCTTCAATTGTGTTCCCCTTGTAATTAGGTGTGAGAAAAGAAAAAGACAGAGTGTAGAGTATTAGAAACATTCAAAAAGCATAAACAAAATAAAAGAGCAGAAAATAGCAGTGGTAGAGCTTACCCTAAAAGAGAAGTAACAACTAACAATATGAAAGTCACAATTAGGGTTTCAAAATGGTTTAAGAGTTATGGTCTCAAAATGTTTGGTCTCCCACACAAATTCTAAGAGCGTCTAGTAAGCAACTAATAATAGCAAAAGGAAAAGAGAAACACTTGTGTGTCCTGGTTAATTTGTTTGAGTTCTCACTCTTCACAAATTTGGATAATCATGTGAGCACACTCCAATGAATTTACCTAAATCTTATAATCATTACTAATGTGTGTGATCCTCCTATGTAAATTTCTTTTTTTTTTTTCAATTCACATCAATTATGTCTATGGTTTTCAACATCATTTTCAACATGATTCATATTAAATATAGATATATACTCAATCATATAGCTCTATCAATTTAACAAATCTCCTAATTATTGACCCCAACCTACGTTTTGGAGGGGCAAAAAAATTAATAATTTAAAAGGTTTTCAAAGACAAGGCCCCCAAACTAAATTCCCCCTAAAATTTTGTGGGTTTAGTAGGCCTTTAGGCTCACTTTTTTTAAAAAAAGAATCGATTTTCTTTTTTGAGAAATAAAGTTTTCAATTTTTTCACCAATAATTTTTTTTTCTATAAACTTTTCGATTTTTTTCGATAAAAAGTTTTCAAATTTTTTTCGATAAAAGGTTTTCATTTTTTTTGGATAAATTTTTTTTCAAGAAAAAAATCTCAAAATTAACAAAATATTGGAGGCTTATAAGCCCCCTCCCTTAAACCCCATGAAATAATAGGCTAAAATTTAAAAAAAAATTATTTTGATAGAGGTCTCATAACAGAGGTTTAATTAAAAAAAAAAAAGGGGGCCTTGTAGTTGAGGGATCTTTTGAGGACTCTACTCAATCATGAGTGATTATAATATTAACTATTGATTAATTTATTTTACTAACTCGTCACTTATTATTCGGTTGGACGCCGTGTTCCATGTTCAAACTCAAGATTATGCAGTTGTGTGAATAATTAATTTTAATATTTATAATTTTTTTAAAACAAAAAACATTAAAATTATATATAGCAGAGGATGTGACAAAATTTTAAATTTTTATAGAGCAATTTCTTAAAATGTCATAAATATTAGTCGAAATAAAATTTAAAAATTTAAGTGATACACAAAAGTTGATTTAAATTCACATATCTAGAATGAAAGCAAAAAAATTTAGAGGATTAAAAATTAATAAAAAAATGTATAGAGACTAAAAATAATGGTGAAATTGTGTTTCCTTTTGTTCGATTTTGGAAACATGGGTGATAAATTTGTCCAATTTTAAAAATGAAATTAAAACTCAAGTTTTTTTATAAATAAAATAAAATTAAAACAATATTAGCATTGCAATAGTAACATCTCTATCTATATAATTCATATTTGTTCTTCTTTCATTATTTTATATTTTTTTTTTCTTACAAACATTCATTTATATACTTTATTTTTATTCCTCTTCTATGATGTTCAAATCGTAGAAAATAAAAAAATAAAAAACCATTTATTGTTCTTCCTCCGTGGATAAAAGCTTAAACCCGATAATTCTCAAATGTCATTGTGAAATAAAAGTTGTTATAGTTATTGCAACTAAGAATAACTTTGAAAGATGATTATTTTCATGTTTTTTCTCCCATTTCTCTTATTTTTTTAGAATAATATATATAATTGCAATTTCTTTATATGGGTTAATGAGCTTAAGGAACTACTAATATGTATGGAAGAAAAGTTGTTGGACATCTGGTAAAAAATCATCAACTAAGGACAATAGAGCTGATGGTGTTTGGAAAGCAAGAATGATTGACAAACTAGTATCGTTATCTAATGACCATGAACAATGGAGTCATTAGAGAATAAAGTCAAAATATTGAAATATATTTTAACAATGATATTTTGTAATTTAGTTTTAATGTGACACTCTTATGGGAGGTGATGGTGCATTCACGAGTGGTGGTGTAGGTCTCCTGATTGGTGATATCCTTATATGAAACTTGTAACACCTTGGCCATTAAGTACCGCTTTCATACAGTCTCACTACCAATTGAGCCAGCACCTCAATCAGTAGTAGGACTGTGTGGAGGCGGTACTTATCCCCCAGATACAGGGATGGTCCTATAAGTTCATATGTTTTAACATACAAAAATCAAGATCAATATACACAAATTAGTCGTTGAAATTGCTCGTACTATCAATATTGTCCCTAAAGTCAAACAAAAAATTGCAATAGGTACATCTTGGGAGCTTCAAGCTTTCATCCATAAAGGAATAAGAATAAGTGGCTTTTAACCATCCATATTTCTAAAATCGGACAAATTAATTCATCTCTTACATGATAATAAATTGACTACCATCATTAACTAAAGACACGTTTAAAGAACAAAATGACTATTGAAAGACACGTTTAAGTTTGCTAAGGTAATTCAAATACATTTAAAAACTATTATAACTATTAAATATTATATTAGAATGTAAATAATTATATGGGTTGTAAGTATGTAAGTATTATGGCCCGTTAGTATTACTGTAAATTAGGGTTATTTAATATCATGTGCCTATATAAAGAGATTTCATTGTGTAGTTGAAACACACGAGTTATTCCATATGTCTCTCAATATTCTTTATATTCAACATGGTATCAGAGCCAACTGAGAGACAACCCTAATCGTCAACTACCCAGTCGACCCATTGTCTCTAGTGAATATTTTTCGGCAAACCGTGTTCTCAACTCCGATTTGCCTCCCTCTGTCGTTGATATGTTGATTCCTCAATTTTTGTTCAGCCGTTCACGCTCTACTGTCGCTGTTGTCACTGTTTCTCCCGAGTTTTTTCGATGAACGACCACTCCATCAACACCGTACACTCCAGATCGACCAAACCCTTCTGCGGAGCCTTCATAAACCTGCTCACGCGCTCTCACACACCACATGCACACCCCACCCATGATATCCATGCGCCGCCCACTGCCACTGTGCGTGACGGTGCGTCGGGCAGCCGTTCACGGTGCCGCTTCTTCCACCGCACTAGCCCCGGCCTCCTGCTTCCATATTTGCCCCCAATTTTCAATTTCGAGTTACGGATATACGACTTACAGTTCAAACAACCCCTGTTTTCCCAGTTCCGAAGCGTTTTCTGACAATCTTCGCTAACCATGGCATCTCAGTCTGAAACAAAGAGCATCTTCACTAACTATATCACTTCTCTTTCTCAGTTGAAAAATTGAATGGATCAAGTTATGATAGTTGGGCTGCCAACATCAAACAATGGTTACATGGTCAAGGTTACGTGGACCACCTCACAAAAAACCATGAAAAGGTGAGTATGATTGAAACATCCAAATAAAGCCAGATTGATGCTCAGTTGTGTAGTGTTATTAAGTCTACACTTCATCCAGATGTTAAACCGATTTTCCATCCGCATCTCACATGTGAATCGGTTTGGAGTCGAGCAAAGGCACTCTATACTAATGATACACAACTTCTCTATGGAGTTTGTCACCGCTTGTTAAACATCATTATTCCGAAGTCACTTGATGGCTCTATTTCTACATATCTTGGCACCGTTCATAGTGCACTTCATGACTTTAATGAGTTTCTCCCTCCTGCTGCACGTAATCCAGCTAAACAGAAGGAGTTCGATAAACGCAACACCTTCTTCATGCTCATTGCACTCTATCGCCTACCCCAAGAGTACTCTACAACTCGTGATTAAATTTTGGGGTTTGTTACTGTACCGAATATGTCTACTACTTTAGCGATCCTCCTTCGAGTACCAACAAAACATCAAGTTGAGTTGTCTATTACTTCAGTTCCGGGTGACTTTGTTGTCGTTGCATCTCAGGGACATAATCAGCAACGTTCTCGTGGAGGACCATCCAACTCTAAGCCTCATCCCAAATGTGAGCATTGCCATCGGCTTGGACACACTATTGATCGTTGTTGGAAGTTGCATGGAAAGCCTTCGCCTTTGATAAATGCAACCCAACTTGATCATTCTACCACTATTCAGACTACACCATCTGCACAAGGCTCCCCGACAAACTATGAAGATTTTCTCCGATGAGTTCAGAGTCATCCGAACTCTAGTTCTCCTACTTTGTTTGCACACACTAGTAACTCATCTGTTTACCTCTCTCATTCATCTTCCCTCGGCTCTTGGGTTTTTGATTCTGGTGCATCTGATCATGTTATTGGTAATAAAAGTCTCTTTTCTTCACTCACTAAATCTGGTTTTTTACCTAATATAACTTCTGTCAATGGTACTCAAATCCGGTCTCAAGGAGTTAGCAATTGTCCACATTCTCCCTTCAATCTCAGTTGCATATGTTCTCATAATCGTATTAAATATTATAATTGTATTATTTATATGATCCAGCTTGAGTCATAACTGTATTATTTATAGGCTCCAGTTTGAGGGGGAGTGTTAAATATTATTTTAGAATGTAAGTATTATGGCCCGTTAGTATTATTGTAAAATAGGGTTATTTAATATTATGTGCCTATATAAAGAGATTCCGCTGTGTAGTTGAAACACGAGTTATTCCATATGTCTCTCAATACTCTTTATATTCAACAATAACAACAATAACCTACACTTATACAAAAAATTTAAACACAGAGGAGGCATAATCTATATAACCTAAGTATTTCTCTTTATCATCTAATTTGTTTTTTTTAGTGTATTAAATATTAAAATTTTATTTTTCAAAATCAAGTAGAGCTCATTGCCCCAAAAGTTATGAGTGGGTTCGTCCTTGAACGGATAGACTATATTGAACGATGTCTTTCAATTTTAATATATTATTTATCTATTTTGAAAATTTAGAAGTAAATACTCAACCTCTATAATTTCAAAAGACAACTAAGTGATTTACATATTAGTTGTACTATGTTTATGGAGTTATTAGTTTATTTATTACATTGATTATTTAATAAAAATTTCATCTATAGTGACCG
Source organism: Cicer judaicum (assembly GCA_037974835.1). Lineage (NCBI taxonomy): Eukaryota > Viridiplantae > Streptophyta > Magnoliopsida > Fabales > Fabaceae > Cicer > Cicer judaicum. The sequence goes on along the minus strand of JBBPBS010000115.1, from coordinate 5,483,237 downwards.
ATTTAGAGATTGAATATTTTTAATTACACGTGATCAAAATATATATCGTAATTTTGAACCTAGAAACTAATTTTTTTTTTGTCACTAAATTGGTCGTTAACGAAATTCAGTCACTAATTATCACTAATAGAAAATTTGTCTTTTACATTAACGACTGAAATAGAGACTGAAATTTTGAACCTTGAAACTAAATATTATTTTGTCACTAAGTCGGTCACTAACAACATTTAGAGATTAAAATAGCAACTAAATTTTAGCGACGAAAATTCTAATCGCTAACTATTTTTTAATTACATAATTTATTTTTCTTTATTAATCAAAAAAAGAAAAATATAAAATAGTTTTTGTATAATTATTTTTTCTTTAAGTGGAAGAAAATGTGAATTAGTTAACAACTAATTAAAAAGAAATAAGAAAAAGAGAACTATGAAATTGGCTCACGCATCCGTTTGTGCTCGTCAATTTTTTTTCCTTTTCAATTTACATAAAGAAACTTTAAAAACCCTTTTTTTCTCAATTCAGAAACTCAACCTTCACTCAGTTCCTCTTTCTTTTTCAACCAATCACAAATCATAAAATCATTCATCTTGTACTAATCTCATCTCACAGTCATTTCATCACGATTCACAATTGCAAAACCAGCTAGTTCAAATTTCATTTGTTGCTAACCATCCTCTCAAATCAACCTCCGCAACTACAACTTGAAGTCAACCGGTTCTCTTAAATCGTTAAATTGCAACTGTGACATGAAGCCCTCATTGTTTGATTATGTTTCATTCTGTGTTTTTTTTTTTTTTGTGAATTAATCATTTTGAAGTTATTTAACTAAAGGTGGTAAAGAAACATTTTCTCTAATATAGTGGTAGCTTTTTTTTGTGTGGGAGACTCGCTCTCATGGTTTGTGATTAGATTTCTAATCAACATGGTGAGAAAATACACTAAAATGAATGTGTTACACATGAACATGTTAGCTTAGTGAAGCTTTTACTTTAGGCTATGATATGAGCTTTGTGCCAATCAATGTTTGAGTACCAAGTTCGAAATAGAAAGAGGAGTGAAAGTGGGGTAGCAATACACAGTTGTAGTAGTAGTTGTTTTTATTTTTATTATAGATAAATATCAATACTCTAAGTTAAATTAATAAATTTTTATTTCGTTAGAATTTAAATCTTCGTTAAATCCTAGTTTTTTTAACTCATTCGCTCATTGTTGAATGGAGCGTGGAAAATTAACTTCATCTTATTTTTCACGCCATATATATGAATCGACAAAATTTGCGGTATTAGATAATAACTTGTAATCCACTTATTACTTAAGATAAATTCCTGTAATTTTTGTAATGTCAATTTAAACCAAAACTATTATCAATAGTCATTTTTTGTGGTTTTATTATTGAATGTTGGTTTTAGAGGGTCTCTTCGTACTTGTAGTTCTATCACCACATCTTAACGTAGAGTTAATTTGATTATTTTTCTGTCTTTTTCTATATTTTAACTTTTATATATAATTTAATATGTAATTATAATCAATTGCATGCACTAATCAAATTGAAAACAATGTATGTGTGGTTGTTTAACTTTTATACAATATAGTTATGTTGTGTTAAATTTTGTTGTACAAATTTCAATTTTGTTTTGTAAATTTCATTTATATTTTGTAAATTAATATTATGTTTACAAATTTTTAATGTTGAATTTTTTTTATGTTGTTAGATGGATTTGAATGGCATCCCTCCTAGTCATTCATATTTGTTTCTCCACACACATAAACGTGGCAAGGATAAAACTTGAGTTGATAAAAGATCGGAATATATTCATGTAAGAGCTTTCAAGTTTAGAGTGTATATTATTTATTTTTTTATGTTGGTTTTTTTTATCTTCATGTAAGATCGGAATAAAGTGTTTTAAAATATTAATTAGCTTTATATTTATGTTGACAAGAAAAATTTAAACGTGGGTTGGAAAAATTGACCCAAGAAACAACTTCACAAGGAACTCCTCCACCAAATGAATTAGCTAGATGTGTGGTGTGAGGTTGTAGGAATAAAAAGAGAATCTCGGAATGGAATCTACTGTATTATTAGGAAGATCATATTATCGTGGGTCGTGTTCTTCAACAAAGTGAGTTCAAAGATATGGATTTGAAGAAATGAGAAATGAAATAGATCAACTTCCAAAGGAATTGACTAATACAAACAGAGCAGTTGAGCGCAACAACCACTTGATAAAACAACTGATGAATAGCTTGAACTTTAAACTTATGTCATATACTAGAGATCAAATTCATGAAGATGGGATTGATGATAATGATGATGAGATTGGTGATCATGATGCTCGTGATTTTGATGATGAGATTGGTGATAATGATGCTCGTGATTTTGATGATGAAGAGTTAGATGTATAGTGATAAGTTAATCTGAAAAACCAATATGTTGCAATATGTTATGACTAAATATATTATGTTTAAACTAAAAAAATTTGCATATTATTTTGAGTAATTAAAAATACTACTTAAATATATTATGTTCTTTAGTTATATACATTGATATGATTAATTCTTTTAAATGATTTTGTTGTATGAATTTTTTAGATATTAAAAACAAATTAAAAAATTATTTTTATTGTTCTTTTAGATATTAAAGTAATGTATTTTAAAAAAATAGTAATATTTAGAGACAGAATTGGTGACCAAGTATTTAATAAAAATAACAATTTATGTCACAAATTTTGTTTCTAAATCGGTCGCAACATAGAAAACTAATTTAAAGTGGTTGTTAAATTAATTTCAAACTTTAATCACTAATTCAGTCTAAAAAATTAGTCGCTAAATTTGGTCGCTGATTTAGTCGCAATAGCTAGCGACTAACAATTAACTTACTAATTTAAATTGATCATTACATGAATCACTATTAATTTTCTACATTTAATTATCAAAAAATTAGTTTCTAAAAGTATTTTTCTAATAGTTGGAGCATGTGTAATTGCTCATGTTGAATGAGTCAGTCTATTAATTTCTCTAGTTTTTGGTTCAAATTTTTCTAGTTTTTGGTTCAAATCTTTTTGGATAAAAGTTTTGGTTCAATGATCATAAGACAAATGATTAATAAAATTATAGAACATGACAACACCAATTGTCACAAAAGATCGTACTGTGCTGAACAAAAAAACAAAGAACGTGAAGAACCGGCAAAATAAGGTCTGAATATTTGATTGGCATAATGGCCTTGTTGTATTTTGAATAGTTTTACATCGGTTGTCACATTAAGTAATAGTAATCTACTTAGTGCATTTATTCACCAAACAAAATATATTCGGTTGTTTTATAAACAAAGATACATATATTCGGTGGACTCGTAGAGAATAAATGACAAGGTGTCAGTCTCAAATAATATCAGGGCCGTGACGATAATAAATGACTTTGTAGGGATAGTAGCTACCCCAAACACCTTCCTTCTTTTTCTCAGCTCTTCTTCTATACGATGAATTGATTTAAGGTCAAATTTTTTTTTATCTAATATCGTTTCTCAAACTTTTTTATTTATTTATTTACTTATTTTTAATTAAATAAGTGTTTTTAATATTATTTAATTTTTTTCTACTTTTTTAGCATTTGATTTTTCGTTTCAATAAAATATTTGATTTCTCGATTTATTATAGCATTTATTTGATTCAAATTGATATATTAACTTCGATTAAAAATTATATTCTTTTGTAGTATTTATTTAATTTAAATTAATAGATTAACTTCAATCAATCAAATATATATTCAGATTTAATCAATAATTTTATGTTTTCAACGTTACTACTTTAAATATATATATTCTAGACACTTTAATTTTATTATATTTATAAATTTAATCACAATTATAAATATTATGACTTTTTATGTTATTAAATTAGGTCTAAAAATTTAGTCATATATTTTTTTTTTATGTTAGCTTTTTGTATATAACGTTACCAATTTAATTATATACAATAATATATATTTTTTTCTCGTTTTATTACAGCATTTATTTGATTCAAATTGATATATTAACTTCAATTAAAAATTATATTCTTTCCTAATATTTATTTAATTTAAATTAATAGATTAACTTCAATCAATCAAATATATATTCAGATTTAATCAATAATTTTATGTTTTCAACGTTACTACTTTAAATATATATATTCTAGACACTTTAATTTTATTATATTTATAAATTTAATCACAATTATAAATATTATGACTTTTTATGTTATTAAATTA
>JBBPBS010000115.1:5455090-5465533 GCA_037974835.1 Cicer judaicum | reverse complement strand
TTTTTTTTTTTTTTTTTAAATTAGTGGGATTGTATCATAGTTGATGTACCTAAACCCCTTTTCAATTCAAAATTGTTAGTTTTATTCCAAAGATAAAAGAGTTTGCTGGAAAATTCTTCTTCACTAATCAAGAAATTTGGTTCAAAATCTTGACCAACTACATAAAATTGGCTCCAAATAATTTCAGCCATTTTTTTATAGGACAACAGTGTAGTCACTTTTGCATCAACTTTTCAAAATCTCCATTTTTCCATTCTTGTTTTTATGATGCTTCTTATTTTGAACTTCCAAAAACCTAAAAATCAGTATTAAAAAATTGAAGAAAATATTCAAAAAGATCCAAACAATTAATATGAAACAAATGTAAGATCCAATACCTTTCTTTGTACATTCAAGAATGAAACTAACAGTTATGAAAAGAGGTCATCACTATCATCTACCACTCACCAATGAGGCAATAACCAATGTCATGCCATATAATAAAATTTGCTTCTAAATACTTTATTCTACATCTATATTTTGGTGTGCTGTATAATAAATATATCAGAAGTCCAAGACTTTTGAATCCACCATATCTAACAAAGGTTCCAAAGCACTAGGAGCAAATTTTCTTGCAAAAAGAAAACAAACTGAAGAGTTTCTATTGTTATTATATAGACATTCATGACCGCCTCGAACTCTATCGAAAAACTCCTCTGAAATATCGGTTCTTCCAAATGTAGCCGGGTGGGCCCCACCCCTAGACCAGTCCACCCAAGTTATACTCCTATTAGCCAATGCACCCGCGGCTTGAATGGTTAACATGGTTGGGAAATAGTGCTCGTCAACGTAACAAGCCGGTCTACAATATTGTTCGAACTTCGGATAAAATGTTGTGTCTTCAACAATGTTGATGGCAAGCTTTCGATTTACTTCAAACCATTGAGAGCCTTTACGCCACTTTGTAATATTGACTAGAGGGGCCATGTTTGGGTTATAGCGTCCTCTTCCGAAAGGACCGGGATCATCAAATGCGCCAATGAAGCTGTGTTTGGATTTCATTACATAGTGGTAGACTACACTAAACTTGTAGAGAGGGATGCACGATTCGGACAATAGAATAAACCACTCATTCGAGATGTCAAGTAATGCATTAGCAAGTAGTCTTCTTTCAGCGTCGCACATGCTCATTCTTCCCCACTCCGCAATCTGCACAAGAAATATCAAAGGGTAACATATGATGCAAAAAATAAATCAAACAGTAAAGAAGCAACAAGTAGAGTGAATGAGAGTATGAGACTATATTATTTACATAAATGAGAATTTATAGAGAGCTACTGCTCTCATAACAAACTCAAATGAATTCCAAAAGATACCTTTCTCCTAACACCTCTTCTGATTATATGATAACTGATTTCCTATTTTTCTCTCTCTCGGACAGCGTAAGGTATACCTTCCAGCAAGGTTGTCAGACTCGAGTTTTTAAGTAAGTTTGAGTTTTTTGATAAACTTGCCTTCCAGTTCAAAGCCTTGCACATTGTTTCCTTCCATCCTCTTTAGCAGCTCACTCGCAACATGGTAACCGCTCGTTCAAAAGTGAAACATAAAAAACAGGATGTATTTTAGAGGACATGGGAGTTTGCACTTGGAAGCAAAATAACATGCTCTAATGTACTTCTAGACCTTGCTTTTCATACCAATCCAATAAACATTGGCCGCGAGTCTCCCATATTGAAACCAGAATAGCCACCTTGCAGGGAAGTGTGAAATTCTAGGAAAAGTTGATGAATCCGAGAAGATTGAGCTGAAATAACCAAACGGTTTTCACAGGACAGCACCCTATTTTTATAACTAAATCCTGGTCTAGACATGGAATTTTTCTTCAAATCTTCAATGATCTTTTGGAGAACAACATCTTTGTGCACCTCTTCTATGACTTGACTCCCATCTTCCAAAATTGGATATGAGAGCAAAACAGAGAACTCCCGCATCTCACTTACCCTGGAAAGGGAACCAGCCGCTCAGTTCTCAAACCCCCAATTTATAAACAATGTCAAATCGATAGGTAGCAACTCAATTCTATTGATCCATAGTGAAAATGTGGTGCTGTAGCAACTGTTTTAAATTTTAAGCTTTTTACACCGGCTGAGACTGCAAAATGGCTCCCGAGAAGATACGATCGCTGGTGTTGGATAACCAAGACAAGAGCCATCAATTATTTTTCATAAGCAGATTTGGAAAGATAGCACACTCCTAACGCCTTGCAGAAAAAAACAACGGGCCTACCCCCTTGCATGAGAAGAGTCCTGCCCCCTACTACCTTGAAGCATCACACTCAATAAGATATTATTTGGTGTAAAATCAAGTAAAGCAAGTACTGGGGCTGTTGTCATCTTCACCTTAAGAAAATCAAAGACTGCTTGCTTCGTACGGCCCCATTTAAAACCGATCTTCTAAGTCAACTCAGTGAGGGGCCTCGCAAGTCGCAATCTTTCCATAGTCTTCAATAGACTTGCTATAGTATTCTAATTTCTAACTTACAAGCACTAACTAACTCTAACTCCCTTCAGCAACATAAATCAGCACATTGGTGGCTTATCTGATAATCATCACCAGTTAAAAATCACAATAATTTAAGCTTCCTGTAAGCTGTTCAGCAATTGATTTTGAGATCACAGCTCAAAGCTGCCCCAAATTTCATGTCATTTTCCCTGGATATTAACAGTCGTCCCGGTAATGCAGAATATTAGGTTAAGGGAATAATCACTAACAAGATGTAGGGATATTAGGCTGTGAACTGTAGCTCATGGACATGTCATAAGCTCTCTCAACAATCTCACAAGTGCTTATGCCAGTAAATAAGCTTAAATAAATCAACCCAAATAGACCCTTAATAGCTTAAGCTTATAGGAAAGTCACCCTTTGACAAACCCTCATTGGAAATAAAAATGACGCTACTCTACGAACCATACTTGTCCATCATCTTTTGAAATCCTAAATATGTGCAGACCATCCATTTAGACAATATCAGAACCCCAACGCAAATCTCTTAAGAACTACAAAAGAAAACAGAGAATAAATAGTTACCTACGGCCAAACCTCTACTAGTTGGAAGCTCAATCTTAACTCCTAAGGGATCTATCTTATTTTGTTCCTTCTCCCAAACACTTTTATCATGTCCTTACAATAGAGCTTTACACAAGATTTACACAGATCGTGATAAAAAGGGACAAATCTGAACTTGCAATTACTCACTAGGTACACATGATTAGGAGGTATGCCAACTCGTTCCTATGCTTCCACACATCAAGACAGAACACAAAAGCATGTTTTTAGTCAGTTTTGTCAAATAGTGGCTATAGTGAGACTTAGCATAGAGGAAGTTGAACAAATTGCAGTTGTTCCACTATATACTATGTAGTATAAAGTGTTGTCAATTAGCAGCTATAGCATTGTAGTATAGTGAAATTTGAACAAACCAATATTTTTTACAATCAGCAATTGACAAAACTATTCGCAATAAAATTTAGAATTCTTCTAATAGCATCTCCCTTAGGAAATTAACTTGTTGACTTAATCTTATTAGGAACCGAAATCCACAACATAGTATACCTACATGTTTTGCATATCCTCATCAACCACTTCCTTAGTTACTTACCTAGCAAACTGATGCACCTATCAAGTAACAACGCCAAGAAAAACAGCAGCGCCAGCAGAACAAAAATAAAAAAATAAGACACAACCATGATAAAGTGCATATCAGCCACAATCAATAACCCCAAAAATTATCATCCGAACCTTAAAACAAACATAAACAAGGCCAAAGAAAAAGACACAACATGTGAGTAGCATATGAGCAATGTAAACAACTAACCTAACAACAATTAAACATTAGTAACTTCAGATCAAGAAGGTATCTACAAATAAAACAATAAACATAATATCACAGAGATCGAAATCAAAATATTCGTACCTGACTAGGGATTTGCCTCTTATAAAAAACAGATGAAGGAGGAAACTGAGCTTGATATGAAGGCAACGAATGAATATATATAGTAAAAAGACTCTCATGCCCTTTAAAAAACCTCTCCCAAAGGGGTGCAAGAGGCAATGGTCCTTTAGTAAGGAACATAAAAGCAATCTTAGGAACTCTTTGAAAAGGGTAATTCTTAATCTTAGGAACCAAAGAAGCTCTCCAAAGAAGTTCATTGTCACTCATATTATGGATCAGCTTCAAAGGTGGTTTAATCCATTGTTCCAAACCACCATGTTTCTCATCACATGGTTGAAAACTTGAACTCACTGTAGTAACCACACTCTCAATCCCAAAATGCTTAATTGTGTATATGCTTATCACAGAAAACACAACACATAGAGCAACAAAAACAACAAGTAAACGCAATGATCCTAATGATAACCCTTTTGATTTCCCTTCTTCAGATGCCACAACCCTCGATTGCATCTTGCTTAAAAACTAAAAAAAAAAACAGTTTATAAAAAATTATGAAAAAGAAAGAAAACAAATAATATTTTCTTTGGCCCTCTATTAAGGGTTACGAAATATCAAGTCTTTAATGTGTAAATGATGTCATAAATGAAAATAAAGGCGTTAAATTCAGGCTACGGTTACCCAAAATTTTCAGAAAATAGTGACTACAACAACCGCTGTGGATCTAATAGAGGTTCTAGAGTCAACTTTTGAACATGTGAGGTTGATAACAACAAGATTATGACACATGGATATTAACAAAATGGAAACTTTTTTTAAGAATAGATTAATAGAAGCTAAAGGGTATTTTTTTATTTATTATGGATCTTAGGAAAATGAAAAATAATATAGTTGATGGAAAGGGTGGTATGGTACAGAAACAGCAGAGTGAGAAGAGTCAGATGAAAAAGGGAATTGTCACATGTAATTTATTTTTTACAGAGAAAAAAAAAGGGTTTTGGAAACAATTGATGATGAATGAAATTTGAATTTTAAGTAGTAATAATAATAATAGTTTAGTAATGTTTTTGTGATGCACACGAGCATAGGCTGGTTACGTTTTTTGCGTGCTTGCTAGAAAGTAGAAACACGTTACCTCGTATTGAGTGTTGGAATAGCTGAGTTGAGTGAAGAAATTCAATGTTTTTTAGAAGAAAATAATTGTATCTCAAATTTTAATTTAACAAATAAATTTATAACTTTTTATAATGGAACCGAAATATTATAGTTTGACCAAAAACAATGTAATTGCAGTATTTATAGTAACTCTTTTAAAATAATTTTATATTGTTTTCCAATTAATAACTGAAATTTATTATTTTATTCTTTAAATTTTTTTGTTTAATAAGAACAAATTTTATAAGCTAAAAAATAAATAAAAATAAATAAAAAGATAAGATAAGATTTCACAGACATTAAGTAAATATTTCAGTATTTGAAATTGTAAAGATAGACGAATTCAAATCTTCTAAATTTATAAAATTGGAAGACAATATTTATTTATTTTATTAGTTTTAAAGGATGTTTACTAAATAAATATATTGATGGAATTACTAAATCAATTAATACTTTTTAATTTAATAAGTTAATTTTTTATTTAGTAAATTTGAGTGATTAAATTAATTGACCATTACAATTTTAAAGAATAAAACTACTATTTATGCTTTTATATGGATTTTTTAGGGGGGGGGGAATGAAAACTTATTTACCATCTTTTGATTGAAAAATTGAGAGAACAATGTATCTGTATTAAATGAGTTTTAGATCTTTTAAATATGTTGGTAAACAAATGGGTAAATTTATTATTTATTTGTTCATTATTTCAAATTTAATATATATATTTTGCTCACAACTGTACAAAAGTTAAATAAAATATCAGTAATTTGTGTTCCATCATTAACAACTTCGTAAAATGAGTTCATCAGAACGGCTGTTTTGTATCTTCCTTTCCTTGTCTTTTTTCCTTTGTCATTAGGTAGAAATAGGAATATTTTAAAATAATTATGTATAAATTAAATAAAATTAATTTTGCAATTTTGAATATAAAAATAATGGTTAACTAATATTATTTTGAAAATATAGTTTTAGTATTTATAATCGTGCACTATTTATGTATTTTTTTTCTATTTCACATTGTTTGATATTTAAGGTTTTAAAGCTAATTTAGTAAAAGAAATAAACAAGCTAATTTAGTAAAAAAAAGTAAGTTAAATTAGTAAAAAGAAAAACAAAACTAATAGTTAATACATGTTTTTTTTTACTAAATTAATACTTATATATATACACACACGTGTGTGTTGAATATGAGATTTTCAGTAAACAAAATATATTTTAGTTTATCTTTAACTAGTTTTCTTAAAAACCCTTTTTAGTTATAAGGCAGTATGACCCTTTTATTTTGACATGCACATTTCATTAAAAGGGTAATCACATGTTCTGACGAGTAATTGTAATTTATGTTTGAATTCTTCTTTTAGTCTGAGGCATAATTTTCAACTATTTATGTTTGATTTTTTTTTTTTTTTTAGTCTGAAGCGTGATTTTCAACTCGATAGTAACCAAATTTGTTTAACAAAATCAATTATTTAAAGGCAACTTTGTGAATCTTATACCTTAAATCAATTCTACTCAATTGAAAAGCTAAAAATTATAGCTTTTCTAATACACTCCTTGAAAGATGAAACAAACACACGTCTCAATATGGAATTGAAATGCAAAGTGAACTCAACCAATCCCTTGGAAACTGCAAATTCCCTCCAAGAAATTTGCAGAATTTATGTGTAATATTAAGAGGATCCCACAAATTTACTGTCAAGTTACTTATGATCTTCCAAAACAGAACAGTTAATTTATACATCAAGAAAATATTCAAACATGTAATTAGTTCTCGTTACTTCACCACATCAAAAGTAGCTCGAAGATTGGATATCATGACCGGACACTCCCCCTTTTCATCATATTCTGCAAATTCTCCACTTGACAAGTCAACATTCTCAAACTTTGTCCCCTCCAGCTACAAAATATAACTTGCATTACTTAAAAAAAGGGCAAACAAGCAGAAAATTTATAATGCAACGAAAATGTGGAGCAAGTGTATAAAATCTCATTTATATCCTAGAATTAGAGCATAGATCTTAAACTCATTTAAATAAGACATGATGTAGACATGGATGGAGGATAAGCATAGGAAGAAACTAAGTATTACATTTATTTACTGAACTAGAAAGTATTATATAAATCACATGTAAAAGAAGAAAGCTGATAACCAAAGCTGGAAAATAGAGGTTTTCAAAACCAGAAAAAACATATGTTACAGCTATAACTTGAAACTTATTTCAAGAGGGCAGAGGGGACTGCATGTCTGGCAAATCTCACAACAATTTGGACTTAAAAATTATGAAAAAAATGAAATTTACTTTGAGCTTGCAAATTTTCTCATATGATTATTGGTTTAATTTGAAGACTGTAGAGTAGAAGACGTTGAAGTTAATCACATCAAATTCTTCTCAGTTTGGAGTTTTGTCGGTTCTGACATATGTCCAGAAATTGATAATTTAATACTACGGATAATATATATATATATCTAGTTATCGACAATAAGCATCAAACCATATCAAATGTGACATCTAACAGCAACAATTACTGAATAAAAGCAAAGGAAGTATACATATGAACAATTTAACACATCCAAATTATATATATCAGCAACATAAACCAATCAGAGGAGAATATCAAAGATATGATGCCAAAAGTAATGAAAGCATCAACAATAACAACGAAACTCACCGACTCGACTTTCCATCCATCGCCGAATTCAAAATCCATCGGCTCATAGCCCCTGCAGTCAAATAACATCAGTGGGGTGAACTTCCCTGATTCACTTGTTTCATGGGTTAGTGGTTGTCCTCTGCCTGGGATCATAGTTACTGTGCTCTCCCTGCCACAAAACTTGCACTACAAACCAAATAAAGGGTGTTAAGAAACCAGCAGCAGCAGATGCATTTAGAGTTATCCAGCTGCAGCAGATGCATTTAGATGTATGCAGCAGAACAATAATGAGCCGTCTTATGACATAGATGGAATATAAACAGCACAAGAGCAAACATAATATAATTCTGTTCGGCCATAATATAACAAGTCAGGCAACTGAAAACCTAAATTGAGTTAGTTAATAACTTTATGCAAATCATGATCTACATTTTCTGCAATAGACTTAGGGCCTGTTTAGATTGCTTATTTGAGTTCATCTACTAGCACAAACATTTGTGAGACTGCCTTAAGTTGTTTTCAACTTATTTACATAAACTTTCTAACATAGCTTATGAAAACAACGTATAGCTTTTATGAAAACAATGTGACTTTATTTTATCTTTTGTTATAAAAATAGCTTATACACTTATATATGATAAACATTTATGCTATAGCACTTAATCAAGTTATTAATCCAAACATGGCCCTATTCTACCTAGTTGGATAAAAAATAGTTGTCCGATGATGAATCCATAAAAATACAGTGCATATAATATATTGGGAGATTTGATAATGTTTCCTGTCCTTTTCTCTACCCTGTATATACAAAATGTAAAGACAAAACTAAAGGATTTGAAATTGGGTAACTCCAAACTTAGACTTATTTATAGGTAAAGATTTACAGCTAGAATTACTAGTAAGTATGGAGCTCTCTGATGCACATGTTGCTAACTGATCCACTTTGGAAAAGATAATAAAATGTAAATACAGGTAAGGAATCTCTAAGTCATAAGAGTAAACCATCTAAGACTGTTTGAATTGGCTTTTTTGAGTTTATTGACATACATAAGCACTTGTGAGACTGTTTGGTAGAGCTCATGGGAACAACTTATGACATGTCAATAAGCTGTTTTTCAACTTATTCTGATTTACTTTCCACAATAGCTTATGAAAACAGCTTATACACCCTCCAAAATGAAACATCAGCAAAAATGAATTTAAAAAGTTAATGTATCCGGTCTAAAATTTAAACCAGATACTTCAACTTTTCAAATACCACTTTTGAATGTATTTCATTCCAAAGAGAGTGGCTTATGTGAAAACTGTTTGACATTATTTACCTTTTGTTATAGAAATAACTTAGACATAAGTACTTATATAATATTATATAATTGCTTATGTTTTAACCCTTAATTAAGTTGTTTCTCCAAAGAGGACCTTGGCATGTAAAGATAACAGCCCATTTTGGATTATCTCTAACTTACGGGATCTTATCAAACAAAAATAACTATTAGGTTCTCAACATACAAAAAAAAAAAAAAACCTGATAACTTTATCCCTTATTATTCTAATCGAACCGTTCACACAGAATTGATCCATTTATGCAAGTTTAAAAATGATGTTGAAATCTGTTTGATGAAATGCCGAGTTGAAGAATACCTTTTGAATGAGATGAGTAGTGGCCTTGCCAGCTGGGAGAGGAACGGTGTCATTTAAGGACACACAAGTATCTTTTTGGCTTATTTCTCCACACCTCCCACATTTCAACTATCATCAAAACAAAACAATACGAAAATTAAAGACGAAAAAGAAGGAGAAAACAAAAAAGCAAGTAGGAAATGAAAATAGAAAAAAGATAGGTGACCTTGAAGAAATAGGAGAAATTGGGATCATCGCAGCCAGCTTGAGGTTGAAGATTGGTCAAGTTTTCAAGTTCAGCAGTTATCATCAGCATGTAGTTCACCATTTCTGTTGGCGTCAAACTCAATCGATCTCTCAATTACTTGCTTTGGGTTTTACGAACTTCTAACTGAAAACTGGAATTGGGATGGTGGATGGTTCCAGAAGGAATATAGACACAAGAGAAGATGCAGCGATGAGTTTATTATATGATTTGTTTCTTATTTTTAAAATAAATGAATGATAAATTAATGAACACGATTAATATTAGAATTTCTCTAATTTTTTTTTTCTTTGTAGGTTTGCTCCACGTGTGATAATTTTATACTTGTTTAAAATTGAATTCACTCATATGTTTGCTTATATATAAAATAAATCACAAAATTATTTATAAAAATAATTATGAATTAATTATTCGAAGAACCAAATGATTTTGAAGTTGTAATAAGTTTTACTTAAGAATTTGAATTTAAATTTTGATTTAAATAATTTTTAATTAATCTTTATTTATTTTTGCTAAATTTTAAATTATTAGTATTTATTCTATTAAGAATTGGAGAATTAAAAACAATATTTATTTAATATTTTGAATATATATATATATTTAATATATTGTAAAAAAATACTTAATCTATTTATATAATTTTTAAATATTTAATTATAAAATTTTAATTGATTTATGTCATCTTTAATGTTTTACTAAAATTATCTTAAAATCCAAAAAAGAAAAATTAAAAAAGTCGAATGTAGATGATGTTTATGATACTTATTTTCCCACTGATTTTTAGAATATTATTTATTGTAGTTTTTTCTGGCTTTTTTTTTTC
>JBBPBS010000115.1:5440011-5455080 GCA_037974835.1 Cicer judaicum | reverse complement strand
TTAGTAAGATCCATGTCTCCAAGTTCTTGTTTTTTTTCTTCTTTTTATTAGTCTAACTTTAGTTTATAGACAAAATTTTACAATATCCAAATAATTAAAAAAAAATTAAGTGATTTCTAGAGGCATAAAAAAGTACTTACGAGTTATTTTGATCTATCCTTAACTTTTTATTTCAAAATTTCATATAATTTATTTCATTATTTTACTATGAATCATTTTAAAATAAATCAATTCAACTAAAATTCAAAGTAAACTATTTAATTGAAAAAATTCAAATTAAACTAGAGTATCTGTATATATATTATAAATATTTCATATTTATTTCATAAAAAATGCGTCTAAAAAATGCTTCATGATTAGTTCTAGCATCATGGGTCTCTTTACAATATCCCATTAAATTAACAAATTATTAATTTTCGACCAACAAATAATAATAATATGGATGTCAACAAAATACATTAAATATATTATAACGAATTTAATGAATTTCAAAAAATTAAAAGGAAATATAATGAATGAAAATTGTAATCTATAATCATGAATGATTAGGAAATAAAAGGCAAATATAATGAATGAAAATTTGAATTGGTAATCAGAATATGAATTGATTTTTCATTAAATTTTCGCTGGCATATCAATATGGCTACCAAAATTGTCATTTATTTAGTATTTTTTTTTTATAGTAAATAATTTTGTCATTAGTTGAAAATTTTATTATATGATTGATTCAATATATTATACATAGTTTTTTTAACAAAAATTCACATTAATTTTTTGTCAAACTTTCCCCACAACCACAAGTTTGGATGTCTATATATACATCATAGTTCCAAAGTTGGATAAGACAAAACTTAAACAAAATCCATTTTGTTTTCGGTTTTCTAACTCAAAAATTTCTTCAATTCTTCCAAATTTCTTTCTAAATATTATATTTTTCTGAAATAAATGTTGGTTAGAGTTGTTCGTATGTGGTTTTCTATAGTGACTTAATTGGTGAAGTAGATAAAAAAAATGTTAAAAGTATAATTAGGATTGCCAACAAACAACAATACACCCATTTAAAATAAGATTTACGACAATTAAAAAATTTAATTCAATCTCAACTTTAACAAATCCTTTACTAGCGATAAATTAAATATCACAAAAAATCATCTAAATTATTGGGATAAGTTAAAATAGAGTTGTATCATATTATATTTTTAATTCTTATATCATATACAATAGTCTATATTAATATATCATTGATAAAAAATTAATTATGTATCATACAATACTGTTTATATGTTAAAAGTACTATATGACATCAACTAATACTTTATAAGTTTAATTGCTATTTTGTATCTCTTCCTTCTTAAATTTATAGATTTTGTTTCATATTTTTCAAACTAGATTTTATTTTCTTAATTTTTAATTATGTAATTTTGATCCATTAATTTTTTTGATTTATGAAATTGAACATCACCGTAAAATAAGTTGAGGTGACAATTTTATCATGAACTAACACTTATTAATTCATTACTTGGATGTCAGGTCAGATTAAATTTAAATATATAAATAATAAAAAAAAAGATATTCATATTAACTTAAAATGATAAACTAATTATAATTTAGACAATAATATTTAAAATATAAGTTGTAACACAGTTAACCTAATCCTTTTACTAATAATAAAAGAAAACAACGTTGTATTGTAGGAGGGTGGTTGGTCCTTCTTTTCTAACAACTAAAGTGGTGTTGTGAATATGGATGGAGGAGAGGGAAGTCACATGTATTTCACTCTTTTGTCTCTTTTCAAGTGTGGTAATTTTTTAGCTATATGCCCCCAAACTTGGGTCACTTACAAATTTGACTTGAGATGTCTATTTAGTTTTCTAATTCTACTTTTAAATTCTCTATGTTTCACTACTTAAAACATTAAAGTAATAATAATACTCACTAAAACTATTTAAATATGATAATTCACATTTAACTATGATTATATAAATTATTATTCTACTGAATTCAATTGAAAATAATAACAATATAATAATTTAGTTACAGAAAATTGGAGTGTTACAGTGATCTCAAATATAATTTTTTGGATGGGAAGGTGGCTGATAAATGAAGCATGCATTTGCATTTGAACGATAGAAGAAGTGGTGAATGATGTAAACAGAAGATGAATGACAAATATATAGACGGTAACTCATGCAGACATCGCTAGCTAACTTATTGTTAAGCAATGTACATATATAGTTCATGTTACCAATAAATTATTTCATGTATCACTATATATATCTTTGTCTTCCATTACTAAATTTATGTGATTTTGTGTCAAAGGAATCAATACCAATAATATATAATTAGCTATTACATAGTTTGAATGGAAAATAAGATATTGTTCATTCTCATGGTGCTAGCAATTACAGCTTACGGTACTAGTAATGATAGCTTGTTCTCAAAACACAAGATTTTAGAAGTTGAGAGAAAATTACAATATCTTAGAAAACACTCATTAAAAACCATTCAGGTAAAAAAATTATTTGGTTCTTCATTCCATAATTTCCATTAAATTAGGCCATCAAGGGTAACACTCTAATCTCCATGTTATTACCTAATTAATTAGTCTTGTAATATCTAGTAATAGACAATCATAAATATGAATATTAGATATACTATGGGCATGTATATGAAAGTTAGATATATTAAGTGCATGTTTCGGTTATAACAGTTACAATGAATCATTGTAATTTTAGTAAAAAGTACACTTTAGAGTTTCAACGAAATCTAAACATACAGTAGACTATAATATTAAACATTGTTTAAATTGAGTGAATTTTGATATTGTTAACATTTTCTAAATTGTCACTTTAATGCTTAATTATATTTTTTTTCTTCATGTTATTAGAGTGAAGATGAAGACATTATCGATTGCATCGATGTTAAAAAACAGCCTGCCTTTGATCATCCTGCATTGAAAGATCACAAAATTCAGGTGAATGCTCTTCAAGATTGATTCTTATTTTGTTTACAATACTTTTTTGGGTTAATTATAGATGCTACAATACAACTAATTGCTTGTTTGGACTTATGATTAAAGTGATTCTAAAAGTATAAATTTACTTTTAACATGTTTAAGTGTTATAGTTGTTTTTCTTACCACTAAAATTGATTCTAATTAAATTTTTAGTCTTAAACTTATTGTTTAATTAAAATCAATTTATTCGAAATTAATTTTTGTCACCGCAAAACCAAACATACTAAATAAAATATGTAATCAGATGGTTCCCAGTTACAATTCAGCTAAGGAGGAGATGAAGCAAAGGAATGATGAATCACATGTGACAGTGACTTCTTCTCAAGTATGGCGAAAAAGTGGAAGTTGTCCAGAAGGAACAATACCGATTAGAAGAATACGAAAGAGAGAGTTGCTCAAGGCTCATTCAATTGATGAATATGGAAGGAAGAAACCAAGCTTCTCAAATAGACAAGTGCTGAATCAGAACATTGATTCATTTGTACAGCTAAGAAACCACTCTGTAAGTTAGTTTGTAGAGTATGCATGCTATAGAAAAAAAAATATGTTAGTTACATAAACAAAAGTTAACTATTATTCATAATATATATATATATATATATATATATATATCATTTATTTAATGTAGATAATTGATTGTTTGACATGAAAAAGGACAATTTGATAAATTTGACTTATGTTAAACATGAAATATAATTACTGTGTTTTCTTTGTGTAATTGAAGAATGTTGTATTATTTCACTATTTCCACTATCATCAACTAGAACTCATGTATGATAATAGGTACAAAGTCTTGGTATGCTGCTTCTCTAATAAAAACTTTGGCTGTCTTATTTGTATACATTATTATACAGACAAGTCTTTGGCTGTTGTATAGAAATAAATATATGTTTAACAAAGTTTTCTGCCATGAAAAACATAACTTTATGACTTTAGTAAATTGAATTCAAAATTTATATTTAGAATGAGTCGTCTGATCTTTATCTAATAATAATATCGATCTTGTGACTGCGATAGCTTGTGTTTTAGTGACCATAGAAAATCGAAATTCTAAAAAAAGAAAAAATTGTTATTAGCTTGCTTTATCAACTTTTTTAGCATTATAAAGCCAATTAAGCTCATTTGCTTGTACTTGAAGCAACAAACAATTGTGCTTTACTGATTTGATATCTATGTGAACCAGAAGGCGATATTGTTCGCAGATGGATACCGCTACTTGGGAGGTAAAGGAGACATTAAAGTTTGCAGTCCTATTGTTGAAAAGGATGATGAATACAGCACTTCACAAGTTTCTCTCTTAAATGGAGGTTACAGTGACTTTGAGTGTGTTGAATCTGGATGGGCGGTAAGAACATGCTTATATTACTTTATCATAAAGTTTTTTATGTCATTTTTGTAAGAAAAATGCTCTTCAAATTATTATTCTCTCTTGTCCCTTCTAAAAGAATCAGTTGGATCAGCAAAAAATTAATGTATCAATTACATTAACTTTCGATGATCTTAGTGTCTCTTAAACAAGGAGAAGAGGTAGTATTACATTATTATATTTGGAGTTCTCTACTAAACTGCCTCATGCTTGAATCTGAAGTTATAAATTGTCCCTTGCCTTGTGCTTATTAATGTGGTTTAAAACTTTTCAGCTGTTAAATGCTTAATTATCTTTGTGTTAAATAAACTTGCTACAGGTCAATCCTAGTGTATATGGAGATAGGAAGACTCGGTTATTCGTATATTGGACTGTAAGTACATGGAACTGCATCAATTACACACAATTAATTTGCATGTAGACTTGCCCTTTATTTGGAAGAGAAATTATATTTTGAAACACAAATTTCACATCAAATTTTGACATTAATTAGGATGGTTCATGCAATTCAAAGATATGATTAATTATGTTCAATGAATAGTTAATGAATTTAACAAGATGTCGCAACTCATTAACTTACGACTAAACATAGTCAACCACAAATTTGAACATCATTAATCATAATTTGAGACTAAAATTTATGTTTTAGAAGCAAAAACTTCAAATCCTATTTGATAAACAATCAATTTCATTAATTTGTTCTACTTTTTGGTACTTAATAATGGAACACCAATCTCTACAGGCTGATGGTTCAAAGAAAACAGGTTGCTTTGATCTGACTTGTCCTGGTTTTATTCAGACAAGCAATGAAATTGCCTTGGGTGCTGCAATTTATCCAATATCAATTCCTGGCGGTCTTCCATATAAAATAACTATTTACATCTATAAGGTAACAACCATTTATATGAAGTATTGAAGTACTATATAACCATTATATGAAGATTTCCATTCTTTTCATTTTAATAATCATTATTTTCCTTTGCTTTAGGACCCAATTACTAACAATTGGTGGGTGCAATATGGTGAGAAGACCACCATAGGTTATTGGCCACCTGAACTATTCAGAGCAATATGCTACAATGCTGAATCAGTTGAATGGGGTGGTGAAGTTTACAGCACAACCGTTGGAAATACTCCTCATACCAAAACACAAATGGGTAATGGACAATTTTCTTCTGGTGATTCATCTTCCATATTGAGGATGAGAATTCATGACAATTCTGAGGCCTTGAAGATTCCGGAATGGGTTCATTATTACTCAGACGAATATAACTGCTACGATGTTCGATATTATGCGGATTATGTTGAAGATCCCGAGTTCTATTATGGAGGACCCGGTAGAAACCCTATGTGCCCTTAATCACATTTAGAAAATTATGAACTACATTCAGCAACAAAAAAAAAAAAGACTATACTGCTACCACTATTTATTTGCATTCTTTAGGTTTGCACTGGCAAATCAATTTAACTTGTCAATTTAATGGTAAAAGACACACAGAAACTTGTCAATTTAATGGTAAAAGACACACAGAAGTTTTTCGATAGTCAATTTAATGTTAAAAGCCACATAAAAAATTTCGATATTCAAATATATTAATGTTACATTTGACTAATTTTGATTATTCCATAGAATTATAACATCTACATACTTACATACCAATATGCTGTAATTAGAACAGCACCAAAAGTAAAATAAAGTAACCAGAGAAAAAGTAGTTCAGTAACTTGATCCAATTTCTAAACTCTAAAGGTTACACATCCATAAACAACATTAGACTAGATCATACTGTTTTCTCTCTTCTTGGATCGACTGAAAAATTCTAGCAGCTGATACCGATGCAGATCGTGGGTTATGTGGCACAACTCTGATTACCTGTGGTTTTTGTTTGGTTTCAAGAGATTGAAAGACTTCCTCTGATACTGATGGAACCGTAAAAGAAGGAGAAAATGCATCTCTTCCTTCAGCAGATTTCTCTATTCTTATTTCCTTCTCGTTAGGTTTACTTGTTGGAATCCCTTGTAACTCTCTTTCAATAGATGGCTGAAATTTTGTGACCTGTAATGTGGCTCCATTTTTCTGATTTGACAAATTGCATGAGCTTTGATTATGAGTGTTAAAACTGGCTCCAACTAAAGATGAATTATCATTTGAGTCATGGGAAACATGTGCAGCAAACCGGTTCGCCTGTTCAACAACTGAGCCTGATGCTGATTGATTCATTGTTGGGACGCAGTGAGGAGGGAAGTGGGCATAACTGCCTGGAGGAATGAAGGGTGAGACAGCAACTGCTTGATGAAAATCTGGAATTCCATAGGCAGGATTCGTGAATGCACCGTTAGGAGGACCCAGTCCAAATGGCCCACATCCTCCATATATTGGTCCTGTAAATCCAGGACCGGGATATGGCTTGTAGACAAGCCCCTCGGAAGGAGTCATAACAGGAATTAACCACTGATATCCAGGTGACTGATTGAAACTCCGGGAAACGACATTTTCCTGGTGTGAATTTCCATAAAAAGGAGTGTAATTGGAAAGATGGCTGCCATATTTTTGGGATGAAAAGGATGTTTTCCCTACTCCATTTTCAGCAGAATGTTCCAATTTATGGTTCAGCTTTTCAGAATGGTCCTGCTGTTTATGACTTTGTGTGGGAGGTTCAACAATAACTTCCAATGAGAGACTTTTAGGAGTAGATGGCTGCAGAGGAAATTTTCCCAAAATAGCAGCATCTTCGAACAAAAGATCGGATGATCCAGCAATCAACTGTTGGACCTGTTGAAATTAAATGAATTATTCGGTATGAACACACTTGAAGGATGAACCTAATTACAAAAAAGCTAGCATGCTTCCCATCTTGGACTAATACAAGCCAATATAAGAGATCATTTTACCTTTATCAGTCTGTGCAATTCAAACACTTGGACCGCAAACACTCTTTGTTGACTGTGGAGAAGAAAATGAGTTAAATCAAGAAAATTGCACAATACTCATTGAATATGGGATTTGAGACACATAAAGTGAAATGATGCACTTGGAACTAGATAGATATGATCATGTTGAACAATTGAAAGGACAAACATTTAAACTAGTAACTAACAAAATCAAATATTCTCCTCACCTCATGTAACCAGTCAATCAAGCCAAATATCTAATGTTCTAGAACACAAGAATGTCATATTTTCTCAGAAATCTAAACACAATTCTTCCAGGAGGATTGTAATGTATTAACTAAACACAAATTGTTCAACATGGCTGTTTTATATAATTAACACCTATTCCAGTCATGGATTACTACAGTTTTCTTGAAAACCACATTTGAACCCTTAGAAGAAATGTATATATTCAGGTCATATGCCTAGAATAGTTAACAATGCATAAAAAGGAATTACTGCAGCTTTACATTTGTAGCAATATGAGAAAAGAAAAATACCTGCAGTATGTGGCAATAGGCAAAAATATGACATATTCTCGAACCGGACCTCATATCCAAATCAATATGCATACGAAGTTATGAAACGGGGAAGGAAACCTCATTATTACATCAAAAAAGTATAATCAATAATCAAAACTTCACCAAATCAAACAAGGATTTTTTTAATTCTAAATTTCTGGGCATATGCCAAAGAAAACTTAACAAACATATTATTGCTTTTCCATCACATAAGCATAAATTTATAGAATTCAATTCACAAAACTCAAGTTACTAAAAAACCAATAAGTCTGATAGATATAAGAGAATCAACTAATCATACATTAGTAAAGGGTTCAGAAGGAAATAATTCACGTTCGAGATCACCACAGCTGCAGATGCTACAGAAGTTCAGGATACTTACGTGGTAATTTTCCGTCTTGCTTTCCAAAAAAGTTTTTGACCTAGTATCTGTACGACACCATCAGGAGAAAGTTCCATGCTTGACAAACTTTCTAGAGTTGAGGTCTTGGAAAGATCGTTACTTCCTTCTGAGTTTCCTTTCTGCATTGGGCTGTCAATGTTGGTATCATGATATTCAGTATCATTGGTAGCTTCAAGTACACTGGTTTGGTCCACTGTCGAATGAGAGCAGCTTCTTAACACAAGACTGTTTCTATTATCAATATCCATTGCAGAGTCAATGAGACCATCACCATGTTCGCTGTCATTAGATTCCTGCTGTATGCAAGCATTGCCCTGATGTAACCTGCTTTTATTCACATCTTTTCTCATTTTGACAAGTAGGGAGCCAAATTGAGTTTGATCCTTGTCACCGTCATTTTTCCCTGCTACCGAACAACAAAAATTCCGGGCACCCACAGGAGTGAGTTTTTTCCCATTGAAACTCTTCATTGTTTTATCATTAGATTGACCAATCCTTGAGTGATCGTATGCATGACTGTCATCTCCATCTACTTTTTTTCTCTGTTCAAGTTGTGCAGACAAAGTGTCCATGTTTGCATCATTAGATTGGTGAGAAGTATAACTTTTAGCCCGTTGTGTGGCCGTTTGTGAAGGTAAACTAACTGGGACGATGTAGCTTCTCTCTGGGTCATTTCCCTTCAAATATATTGATTCATATTAGAGATAACATAAAATCATTCATGAACATTCTGCATAAAGCTTCAGTTATTGAGAGACTTAATTCTTAATATGGTAACACGGCCTCTACAACCAAATGGTGAGTTCAACTGTTGGCACATAATTCTCTGTAATTCAAAGTTGGATTTTGGCACAGGATAAAAAAGAGCAAGCAAGTCCATTAGACTCCTGTGTCAGGGCGTATGTGTTATAAAATTATTAATGTGCCTTCTTTGGTTACAACTTATTTGTATTTGGTTTTCAATATGCACGCATTTCAATGTTTCATCAACACTAAAGCAACAACGAGATAGATTGGCTCATTCAATCTCAACAATAATCCAAATACATCATCGAGCTTTTGCAATAATTTGTACTTGACGATGAGCCAGTTTGAAAAAATTTCTTAATAAACAATTATAGAAAAAGAAATATCAAAAGAATCTTCAACAATAACTCCTCATGTAAGTTTAAATTAGCTTTTCATCACAATTTTTTCAAAAACTCTTTCATCTAACTTCTCCACAAACACCTATAAACATAGTAGGACCTTTCTAAAAGTGAAGAACTATATTTGATAAGCTCAAAGAAGCTAGAAGCTAATTCAAAAGCTGCTAATATCTTAACTTACACTCACATACATTAAGTAAGAAAAAAAACAAACTCCTAGGCACAAGATAAAAAAGGCTAAGAATCCCCTAAATTGCTATAAGCGACTAGTCTTGTCTTATGCTAAAAAGCAACTAAACGAACACAGATATAATACTATCTGGTTTGTTATCCAGTGTGCCTCAAATATAAATAAAGCTAAAATCTAAGGAGAAAATGTAAGTGTAGTTCATTGTGTGCTAATTTTATTGTTTTTCAGTCACAATTCAACACATGGACGTGTATCCAACAATATAAATAAAACCATTTTAAATTTTAACTCAAAAATTCGGCCATGTTTGGCTAAACAGTTTAATGGAACGCTTAAAGCATAAGCACTTATTATAAGGGCTTATGATGGGAACACACTCATTGGTTCCTATCAGCTTATGTATTAGTTATTTTCATGACAAACGATAAAATAAAGTCAAATTGTTTCCATATAAACTATTACTCATAAGTTATCCTAGAGAGCTTATGGAAATAAGCTTAAATCAGTTTATAGACATGACATAAGTTGGTTTTGTAAATTCTCAAAAACAGTTGAACAAGTAGATAAACTCAAGTAAATCAATTCAAACAGATCCTAAATCTATGTGACATGTTATAATTGGTAAACGACACTAACAACACTCATAGATCAACACCTAAGTTTTGTCCAAAATTTAATTAAATCTATATGATATTCAACTCTTATCCAGCCTCTTATCATTATCCTATAAAGTCAACCAAATCAAAAGGGCCTTAAAAACTACATAAAATAAAAGTGAAACAAAACACAGAGAACCATAAACACCTATATAATAAATCCAAGACTTACCAAAGTGGAGGAAGGTGTTAGAGGATGTGAATTAGAAGAAGAATTAGAATTGTTGTTGAATCTTTGAAATGGAACATTAAAGTGTTCATAAAGAGCCATCTTATTCCTCGGTGGTGCTCTTGGCCCTCCTCTCTCAGTTGTGTCATTGACATGGAGCCTTGGGAACATGGGCCCCACCAGTACCTTCTCATCATCATCATCACACTTCCCTCTTTTCATTCTCCTTCTTATTCTTCTTTCTATCCAAAATAGAGAGGTGAAGAAAAAGAAGTAGTAATAGTTTGCGTGAAGACAACAACAGGTCAGCAGCAGAAAAATATACAAGTTAGGGCTTCCAGTTTAGGACTTGGAACACAATACTACCAAAAATGAAACGGGAAAAGATAAATAAAAGAAAGGAAAATAAAATATGTTGTTTGGTCGGGTGGGATTAAGCTCATACCGTCAAATTGAACAATTTTTTTGAATGAATGCAAATTCCAACCAAATTGTAAGTTTTCTATGTATAATATTTTGTGATGTTGGATAAAGATAAAAATTAAGATAATATAATATTATATATAATTAAAGACAGAATTATACATTAGAATTATAAGAATCACACTTCTCATTTATTATTAGTTTAGATTTTGAAATTTTAATTTAATATTTTAGATAAGATTAGTGTGTTGTGTTGTAACTATATCAACTCAACACAAATCAATCCGTTGGACATTGGTTTGATTCAATTTACATTTTATCTAAAAAATGTGCAGATCTGAATCAAACTAAATTATGTACTTTTGATTGGTTTGAACATCAAATTTAAATAAAATTGACTTACAAACACCTCTCATATATAATTAATCATAAATAATTGTACTATTGATCGATGTCCATTGAATTTTTTTATTTTATATTTTTTAAATAGATAGTATAATAAAGAATCTTTCTATACTACTATGCAACCTTTATTTATTTTAAAACTTGCTATTAGTACCTCAAAATCAATAAAAAAAATAATCAAATTATGAAATACTGAAATTAAATTTTTAAAAATTATAACAAAGAGACTCGTAACCTCAATTGTGTAATTATAAGAGTGATATTATTTCAACAGCAAATAGTTTACGTTTGTATTTATATACAAAATGAAAATAGACTATTTATTTATAATTATTAGTGCAAATGTAAGAGAGGATAAAAACTAATAACAATATCACATTGTATCCAAATTATGTAATAGATGTATAAAAATATGTCAAGATAACATTTCTCAATCTTAGTCTCTGTTTAAATTACTAAATTAGAAAATGTAGTGCATAGTTGATATTGTAATAAATTTTAAGGTCACTTATTAGGATTGTGACAAATTTATTTTGATTTCAAACATATGGAGCACTTAAGGGTGTTTATGGGTTGGGTAAAATTAATCAAATAGATAAAATTAAAAAAAATTATTTGGATTGAGTGAACTTGGTTTTTTAAATAAAATAATCAATCATTTAAATTGAATACTAGGTAAAATCAAAACTGACTTGGATAAAATCGGTCGACCTAGTTTTCCAAATTTCTTTTTTGTAATTTATATTTTTTTAAATCTTAGATTTTAAAAGACTTGACTCATGATGAATCGATTTTTTTTTTATTATTTTAGGATCTTGCTCTTTGATTATTTTGATTTTTGCAAATATTTTATGTTATTTTAAACCCTTATAATTTGGATTATTTTCGTGCGTGAGTGTGTTTTATTATAAAATTTATAACTTTAATATTGCTCGTATGTGTGTATTTGATGCTAAAACTACAATAAAGACATGTTATATTATGTTTTTGGAAAAAATATGGTAACAATGTTTTTTTTTTTTGTGCAAAGAATGTGATTTTATAAAAAGATTTAAAAACAAAAAGAATTTGAGTAAACTTAAACCCAACTCAACCTAAATAAAAATAAGTAGTTTGATCCAAACTAATTTATCGTTGTAAATAACGGTTTATTTTTTATATTCAAATTGACATCCTTTACACAATTTGAATACTAATTTTTGATTAAATTCGACTCAAACCAATCCATGTCCAACCCTAATAGTAGTGAATTAAAAGTGTATTTACTTTATTTTCTTTTCAATAAAAACATGAAAAAGCATAGAAAAATGCCATAACTAGAGCTTTTGACACTTAAATGCTCCACAAGTTTTGATTTTTTGGATGGTCGTGAGACTAATCTCCACATGTGCATAGAGAGTGTATGATTCAACAAATAATAAAGTAATAATTGAGATAGATGCAGTAATAGTTGAAATTGAAACTTGGAATTATAGATTTTCATAATAGTAGTGGAGGTAACTTTCATAAATATCAATTTTAATTGATTCATGCAAGAATGCATGATAGTATGAAAGTTATTGTTTCTTGTTTGTCTTGATATCGATATCGAAAGTGATTTGAATCTATTTTGAATTATTGTAACTTGACAAATGTTTATAGAAAAAAACAAATAGAAAATCTTAATGATTTTATTCATTATTTATTTTCTATTGTAATACTTGAATTTATTATAGAATATATTTAAATATGAAACTTGAATTAACAAATAAAATTCATAATGCATGTATTGTTGTAGCTAAAACATTACTAAAAGGGAGGTTGAATAGAAATATTGTTGATTAAAAAAAATCACGTGTTTTGAATCACTATCCTCTCTGAGAGGATGAGAATCTGAAGATAGATATTTAAGCCTTTAAGTTTGAGCTGAAAAATGAAAGAGAAAGTACAAATAATGAAACACACAACTTTTATATTGATTCACCCAATAAAGGTTGCGTCCAGTTCTCACACACTTGTGAGTTTTTACTAATGATCAAACTGATTAACCTATCACAGAGGTTGCTTACATTTTGTGTATTCTTTAGCTTCACCAAGCTTACAATCTTGTTTCTTACAAGTTCCAACTATTTCCAAGTGTAACTCACATGGAAATTACAAAGTGATATGAATATTATGTTTATCTTTACTTAACACTTTTTAAAAATATATTTCAAAGATCTAGTGTAAGACTATAGAAAGTATAAAGAGGGGATGTAAATTGCTCTTGATAGCTTTAAGAATCTTACTCTTTTTATGCAATGTTGTTATGTGTTTTATGATGAATAGCTCCCTGTCTTTTATAGATATCTTGTGATGCTCTTTCCAAGTGACAAATATTTTATGATCGTTGGGGTCTTCAATCTAAAAATTCAAGGTCATTCATCATAATTATAAAATTGTCATCCTGCTATCCTTGGACTAATTTAGTCCATCCTCGGAATCGAGGTTCAAACCTCCTAGGAACTTGGACGTGAGTTGTCTTTTTCTTTTTCCTTTTTTCAAGACATGTAAGATTATATATTTGTCTTGTTACTGTCTTTTTTTAAGTTGATGTTGGGTCGTTTTCAACATATGAGAGTGATGTGTTGGGTTGCTTTTCAACATCTGATGGTGATGCTGAGTATATATCCATCCTCTATTCTTGTACCATCCGTCCTCGTACCTATTAAATATGACCTCTGACTTATTTGTTTAACATGCTTTATTTATTCATTCTTTGATACTTATTTGTCTTCTTTTTATGAATTAAAAAAACTTTGTTTTAGTGAGGATGATCATTTACACTCATACTCTTGATTGGGTTCGATTCTTTTGGTTGATCATTTACACTCATACTCTTGTTGTGCGAGCTTCCAATCTTGTCTTTGAACGAATGATTAAATGTTGTAGCCAAAAAGGAGACAATGGAACTAAAATGCCCAGGAACCTGACAAAGGTCAGGAAAGTTCTTCAATTAAAGGAGCATATGTAAAATGTGTAGATTGTGCAAGAGGATGAGCAATATCCAAACTTGCTTAAGTGGGATGTGAGGGACTAAGTGGAGGCATCATGATAGGTTCATGAAAATTCTGAGAATTTTCAGCAAACACGTCTTCAGAAGGGCTATTTGAAGAGAATTGATGGTAGTTCCTGAATGATTGAAGAAATAGTATCATCTGGTGGAGGTTGAACAATGGCATGTTCATGTAGTGAAGTTGTAGAAGAAGAGTGAATAATCTTCTTTTTCTTAGATGGTGATTTTTTGTTAGTGAAAGCTTTTTCATATAAAGTATAAAAATAAATGTATTAATATCAAATTTTAAAAAATAATCAAATATAATTTTATTCAATATTTTATTTTTGACAATATATTATATACTCATTTTTCATTATATTTATAACATTTGTATATATTTTTGGTTCATACAAATATCCTAATTTTCACTAAGACAAGCATCGAACCCATAGATAACATATTTGGTATCATTTGGGAGAGATAAATGTAAAAACTCTAAGATATTTCACACTTTAAGTTGTGACATTATTTTCTCACCATAAATTTCCATTTATATAAAAATAATTTAAATAATCAAAATAAACAAAATTAATATGTTTTTAGGATAAAATAAAAAGTTGATTAATCCGCGTATTTCTTATTTGTTTTATAATTAATCTAAATTTTTAGTCAATAATACATTAAATATTAT
The DNA here is from genome assembly GCA_037974835.1 of Cicer judaicum. Lineage (NCBI taxonomy): Eukaryota > Viridiplantae > Streptophyta > Magnoliopsida > Fabales > Fabaceae > Cicer > Cicer judaicum. Next base: position 5,440,145 of record JBBPBS010000115.1, on the reverse strand, counting down.
ACCATGGTCTGATTTTTAAATCATACTCCCTAAACTCTGAAATGTATATAGATGAAAAATTAAATTAGATTATAATGAAATTTAAATTAAAAATATTTTTAAAATTATTTAAAACCATAAATCTATTTTTAATT
>JBBPBS010000115.1:5418731-5439591 GCA_037974835.1 Cicer judaicum | reverse complement strand
GTAAATATTTTATTCTCAAAAAAGTAATATAAACAGCGACATATTTTTTCATCATTATTGAATGATGGTCAAATGTATTTATATCAAAATAAATGTCAAATATATTGAATTTTAAAATAGGAGAAATATATCGTGTAAACTAATTTTTCTGTGATGTTCATAAAAATAAAGTGAAAAGTAATTATTTCTAGAGCTCTTTAGAGTTTTAATTTTTTAATTTTTTTATTAATTTATTATCTATTTTAAAATATAATAATTTTAATTTTTTTAATTAAAAAGTAATGATGATATTTAAAATAATATAATATATAATACAATAATATTTCACTTAATTATAATATATAATTAATTAATTAATATAATTAAATATTTATATAACATAAAATCTTATACCATAAATAGTCATTATATTCATTTTAAGAATGGTCAGTTTACAAAATATATTATTTAAAAAATAAATAGATTTATAAAAAAAGAAAAATAATGAGAGAATTGTTTTTTCAATTGTATTTCCCTTACGAAAATCTAGTCGAAGAAACGTGCCCGAAGTCTTGAATATTCGACGGGTATAAAGTGCAGCCATTTCTCAATATATTGTTTGTTGGAAAATATAAAAGGGAAAGAAAGAAAGAGCGAAAGAAACTGAAAGAGAAAAGAGTGAAGAGAGTCATAGCAGCAACAACGAGAGTCAAGAAACCTGTGATGTGGTTCCGATCACATGGCTTCTTCTTCTTCTCCTTCTCAATCTTCTTCTCCTTCCCCTTCTCCTTCCTATATCACTCACCTTCCCATTCCTCCATCTTCTCCTCCTAACTCCAGTTACGTTTTCTCGATTCGCTCTTTTTCCGTTTTCTTCTCTTTCTCCATTTCTTGCTTCACGTAGTTTCCTCTTTTTCGATCTATTTAGGGATTCTTTTTTTCCTCAATTCGCTACTTCGATATAATTCACGCGACGATTCAACGATTTCTCAACTGTTTAGTGATTTGATCGTTTTTATTAATATTATTATATATATTTTTGTTTTTGATGATTGAAATTTTGAATCAGGTGAAAAGATTCTAGAAGGAGACGAACCTCGCGTTCCAATTCATGTTGTGACGAAAGCGTCTCAACTTCCTGTTGAGTTTTTGGAACCTTCTCCTCAATCCAAGATCGTCATTGGTTTTGACTGTGAGGCTGTTGACTTGTGTCGCTATGGAACTCTTTGCATAATGCAGGTTAATTTCAACTTCTCTTTCTCTCTCTCTCTCTCTCTTTTTTGTGTGCTTTTGTTCTAACGTTATTTGAAACTGTGGTTCTTAATATTCAGTAATTGTTCGAAATTTCTATGATCACAAATTTGCAATATGACGATGATAATTTTATACGGTGCAGACACAGAAAACGCACTGAATTTTGATGTTAAAGTTAGATGTTATAGTATGGAGTGTTTTTAATGTGTTTACTGTGGCTTATTTGGTATTCTCATTTAGATGTTATAATTTGTATTCAGTTTATTGGTTTCAATAAGCTCTCAGTTTCCAGAATAGCTTGTGAATAAGATCTTAATTGATATCTCTAAAGTAGGTTATCTGTTTGGAATGACTTATTTAAGTTTATCTATTGGCATAATGACTTGTGATACACAAACATATACCTTATGAAAACAACTTATGATATGTCTATAAGCTGTGTTCAGCTTATTTTCATAAGCACCTCAGGAAAGTTTATGAGAAAAATGTATAGCTTATATGAAAACAATTTGACTTAATTTTATCTTTTGTTGTAGAAATAGCTTTTACATAAACCTTATATTATATTATAAGTGTTTATCACATAAACGCCTAATTAAACTATTTATCAATGTGTCCCTATATTAATTAAGAGCAACAAATATGGTAGATACTACTCCCTCAGTCCCTGAACTTTGGTTCTGTTAAACTTGGACACACATATTAAGAAATATTAAATTTAGATTGGTTTAGGCCTTTTTACCCTTCATTTATCAAGTAAAAACAAAATTCATTTAATGCATGTTTTTTGGGATTTTAAGAGTATAAAAGGAAAAACATCATTGATTACATCTTGATTTTCTAAAAGAACCAAAGTTGTGGAACAAAAGTAAAATGCTTAAAGGGCCAAAGGTCGGGGATGGAGGGAGTATATAGCAACCAATTAGTACTCTGTTGTGTTATTTTTTAATGGATAATGATTCTATACTACGAGTATTAAGTTTTCTCTTGACATAGGGTTACGTTTTATGTTTCTGCAGCTTGCATTTCCTGATGCTATATACCTGGTTGATGTAATTGAAGGGGGGGATGTGCTTATGAAAGCCTGTAAGCTCGCACTTGAGTCTGATTATGTCACAAAAGTGATTCATGATTGCAAACGCGACAGTGAGGTTCCTGATTTATTTGATTTCTTTTTTCCTGCCTCTTTTTTGTATTTTGTTGAAGACTTAAATTTAAGAAACATTTCATGAACATTATATAAAATAAAGAAACATTTCATGGAAATAAAAAAAAAATTGACTTAACTTGTAAGCTCAGCAATTCCCAATTTCACTTATAAACATATTGTTGGTTTCTAGGCATTGTACTTTCAGTTCGGCATCAAGTTAAACAACGTGGTGGATACCCAGGTGAGCTCCTATTACTAGACAGCCTTCCCACTGTTTTCCACTTATCTTCTCTCCCATTCTTTATAGCTATTGTTATGTTGGCAGAATAATTCATGGAATGAGATATCATATTGCATCTCAGCTGATGGAAATTAAAAAATAACAACTATATTCTACACTTTTATGGTTATGCTTCCTATATATTTTTTCTTATCATTTGTGATTCACTTGAATTTACTCATCATAAATCCAAATTCAATTACTTAGCTCTGGTTTGTTTTGGATCCTTTTAACGATGATATTATAATATGATTATTATTAGGATTAGGCTCCTCAAAATTGAGCAACTCACTTTAGAGAATAAAGTGAGTAATATTACCCATTGATAATCAAATCAATGGTTGATATTATGTGCACATGCATGACCAATCATAGGTGACTATAATATCAACCATTTATTTATTCATGGATGCCTCATTTTGACGTGTCGTCTTTCCAGCTATGCTTTATTTTCCACATTGTTTTCTAAATTATTTTATTTTTGTTCAAGCGTGCTCATTTGAAACATGTTGATAGCCTAATAATTAATAAGCTTCAATTTGAGGGGAATTGTTATAACATAAACATTTTAATAATGTTTAGCATTAAGTCAAACTTGTTATTGTGATTGCCTCTTTGATCGACAGCAATTATTATTATTTCCTTAATTATCCATACTATGAGGGACAACTGTGCAAATCTGTATGACAAATTAATCTCAAAGACTTTCAGCAACTTAATTACATCAATAAACTTGTACTAACTGTAAAAAAAGGTCATTTATCCTCTTAAGATTTTTAACAGTGAAGACATTAGCTAACTACTTATATAGGTTTCTATAAGCTTAAGAAATTCATTCTCAAGGAAGTTTGCTTAATCCTCTCCTCCAAGTGATCCATTTGAAAATAGGAAATCTCAAGGTAGGAGAGAGGTGAAAATTATATAACAAAATAAAAAATAATTTCCCTTATCGTGTTTTGTTCGTTATTTTTCTTCATTAGTATCACCAATGATCCTTATGTTTTATTGAGTTATTAATCATAATACTTGTTTTGGTTTAGATTGCTTATGCGCTTATAGAAGAGCAAGGAGGACAAAAGAGATTGCCAGATGACTATATTTCACTTGTTGGTCTCCTTGCAGATCCACGTTATTGTGGTATTATATATGTCGTGGTATCCATTAATTTTTTTGTTGGTCATGGTTTCTTTATGTTATTGACCATATTATTTGACCATATTATTCTAGATGTAGATGATTAGTAATTCCTGATAAATTATTTCGGGTCGATTGGTTCCTTCCTCCATATTCATTATTCACTTTGTGGGTTTGCATGTAGGCTTGTCATATGTTGAGAAGGAAGAAGTTCGTGTCCTCCTTCGACAGGTTGGTTTATAGAATGACATTTTGTTGTTGAGAAGAATAATCACTTTCCTACTTAAAAAAGTTAAAATGGTTGGTTTTATATTTTTATGCTTGATTTTATCACACATATTAAAGATCTGCTTGTGATACCAAAATAAAAGAAACAGTGGAACTTCAATAATCTTTATGTCATAGTTTTCATTTTACATATCATAACTTAATAATTTTATGTATCCACTTGCTGGCATTGATTTGTATGCTCAGGTCAGTAGGAAGAGTTTCGTTGGGTATCATAAAAGAAATATGAAATATTATGTAATCTGCACTAAACTCAATTAGCTAGTGATACTATTTCTAAATGTTTGTTAGGACCCCAAGTATTGGACTTACAGACCTTTATCTAAACAAATGATCCGCAATGCCGCTGATGACGTCCGTTTCCTTCTCTACATTTATCACCAAATGATGGCGAAATTAACTGAACGGTCTTTATGGCATCTTGCTGTTCGTGGTGCCTTGTACTGCCGATGTTTCTGTGTGAACAGTAATGATTATGCTGATTGGCCATCTCTACCTCCAATTCCAGGTCTACAAAATCTGGACGAAAATATTATGTACAAATTATATTTTCTTGTTTATACTTTACGAGACTATTTGGTCACATTATATTGCTTGTGTTATATGCTGTTAGTCCCTTAAATCTTCCTACACTTTGCACCAACTGAGTTTAGTTTGAAATTGAAATAATATAATGTAAGATGTCATTCATAATAGTAATGACCCAATTTTCCTGTTGAAAATTACCTCAAAAATGAGAATATATGTGCAGCTCCTATGTAAACATAGGGGATGCATTTGACAGGAAATATGAACTGCAAAATGAATTATAGTTCAGTGAAGCTTTTGTCCACTTTGTTCATTTGATTGTATTACAACTGATTAGATATATTTCACTTTCTTTTTTTAGCATTTTATATTAATCTACTATGTTGATGCGTGTAGGTACCAGGAATGCTTGTTTCATTGGATAGTGCTATTCACTGTTTTAAATAATGTCTGCTTTCTTGTAGATAAGCTGAAAGTTGATGGAAATGGTCCCGAGGAAGAAATTCTTTCAGTTCTTGATGTTCCACCAGGCAAGATGGGATGCATTATTGGAAAAAAAGGGGCTTCAATTTTGTCAATTAAGGAGTCTTGCAAGTAATAATTTGTTTCTCTCCTTTCCATTCCCCGGGTTTAGTAAATACACACTTTGTTTTGGTAAATTAATAACTATTGTTCCATTGTCTAGTTTTTAAATTTTTTAATTGTATTGTTTGTTCAGTGCGGAAATTCTCATTGGAGGTGCCAGGGGTCCACCTGACAAGGTTGGTACTGTACCATGTGATTTATAAGCTCCAGCTTCTCGGTTACTTTAGTTTACTTGTTAATCTGTTAATTGGTGGTTTGGTATTGATTTGTTAATATGTATATACTTATTTTTCTCTCTAGTATATTCTATATCAGTAGTCTGAATGACGACATATTGGCAGTGAGGTCTAGATGATGTTCAAATCTTGATATATACCTGTTTTTGCATGTCACCCTTGCAACTGATCTCGTTATGATACATTTGATTGAGACTCTCTACGATCTCAGAAAGGCCTTTTTTTATTATCATTTTTAAAAATGCATCTGCTGTATGACTTTCTATAACTTTTATCATCTTTTAATGTGTTATTGCAGTCTCCATTTTGAATGTCTAACATAGTTTACTCGGGATAACACTGTTATTAAACTTTGTGCCTGTCTTAACTCTTAAGTGATCATGTTTTTACGTAGGTCTTCATCATAGGACCGGTGAAGCAGGTGAAGAAAGCTGAGGCCATGTTAAGGGGTAGACTATTGTATCTGTAATAGTGAAAACACTATACTTCTCTTTCAATCAAAATTTCTGCAATCAGTTTTCTGGGACTTGTCTCTGATAGTTGGAATGAGTAAGGGGATAGGAGTTGTTAATACTTGAGAGTCCTTTTCCCCACATGCATCTGCTGGACACAATGAAAAATCAAATCAAATAAAAACTGAAAATTTGTCTAATCAAAACTGAATAAAACTGTTTAAAGTCTCGTTGAGGCAGCTGCAATATTTGAATTGCAAGATGTGGTGCCAGTTGTGTCAGCCATTTTTTGCCATTTACCGTACATTTTTATGGACTTTTTTGATGCATACATGTTAAGTTAATAGAGTTGCTCAAATGGATTGTTGGCAAATCGAATAGAGAATAGGCTGTTGGTTAGCTTTTAACAAATAGCGATTTGGAATAAAAAAATATAATTTTTTATAAGCATATATTAGTTGGTAATATATTATGTTGTAGTTAAGATTTGATGATGATTCAATTAAGACTATATCTCATGATATGGAAAACTCTTGGCTAGTGTGGTATTAGAGCCTTGTACTAGAAGAGGAGGTGCATATGGTATGAATATGATAATGAGAGTGAGTAAGGAAGGAACTACCAAACCATGGAAACAATAGACTCGACAAACCAACCTATTACTCTCACTTCTTCACTATCTCTTCTAAAAAATTGTAAAAAGACTATTTTTCATAAAATAGAAAACCTTGTTGAGTAGTCTTACGTTTCAGAAGATGCTTAAATAATTGAAACTATACCTCCCATTTTAAGTCTTTATAATATCTTCAAAAGACAGATTAATCACTCGATCCATCAGAAATCTAATCTCCACAAATCGTCCTCATATGAAAGAATATGTCTGAGAGCGACAAACCAAGAACAATATGTTGATTTAGAAATTCCTCAGTCTCATAAACCACTGGAAATCTGAAGGATATACAACTTTTTTGTGGCTGTAAAAGCCCTCACAAAATCCGTAAAAATTTAACTGGATTTTGTGACTGTCTAAGCCTTCACAAAATCACATTTTGGAGCCGTTAGGCTAATCCTTTCCCTTTATGGAAGGAAAAATCAACATGTCTTTCGTAAAATAGCTCTTTTAAATTCGAGCTACCTCCATTATGAAAATGCTATAATAGGGACTGTTTTGACATCACTCCATGTTGGAAGTGTTGTTCTCACCATCTTCCCAAATTATAATGTAAGTCTCAATGACAGTACTCTTTCTACAAGGTTGAAAGTCCAAATTCAAATCACTGGATTTGATCAAGTTCTAAAAGCCTTGTCTGCAACTATTCATCATCAAATAATCTATCGTCTCCAAAATCACTCCATAGATTTTCCATTCTATAGATGTTCTTTTAACTCACTGTTGGTCGTCACCAATAGAGAAGAAGACATACCCTCCATCGTCCAAATCCCAAGGAGAATCACAAGAGAGGAATTAGCCTAACTAATTCCCCTGGAATGGATAACGAACTATGAAAAATTCCACCATGCCAGAAGACCGATATAATCCCAAGAAGCCACCTTCAGGAGATCCGTTGATAGGACAGTCAAAACAATTTTCAAAAAACCAGATGAAGGATTAATCTCGACCTATCCTATTTTTCATACCATGATGATACAACCATTACTCGAAGAAGATTGGTGTCTTATTCATGTTGTCACTACTAAAGGAGAACCGATCTATACTGACAAGATAGATGGCCATTTTATCTGGGATGTAGATCCCAGTAAGTGCGACCCAGGATGTGACTGTTGGATGCATGATGACGATATCGACAGGGATATCATCCTCCCTAAAAGAAAAGTGACTTGCAGACCATCTCCTTCACCAAGAAGAAACCCAGATCCTGACAATGGTCCATGGGTAGGAATCCATGATAGGAAGAAGCCTCTCCCTATCTACATAGAAGCACTTAAAATCCTTAGAAAGAAAAAACTTTTGCCACCAAATGTCCCTACTCTTGTTTCTTGGTCACCTTTAGACTGATGTAAACCTTTAGACCCTCCAAAAATTATCAAACCAATCCCGTGTTTCATGTACTCAGCTTCTACAACAGAGTATGACCATCAATTCCCTACTTTAGAAAGGAAAGTAGACCCAACCACTAACAGACCGTCCAAACCTTTCATATACAGCCCAATGAAGTCCAACCTGATGGAAAACTCAAACCTTTAACGCAAGCAGAAGAAGTTCTAAATTGGCAATTAGAAAATATGGTTGCTCAAAATGACACTCTTCAAAATCTGAACAGAAAGATGAATAAAATCACAGAAAAAATAAAAGAAATAGATGACGATTGGTGATTGGTGATTTCTTAAGAGCTTCCAAAGAAGAAAAACTAAAACCAGTTAAGATCTTTTCTTTAACCCTCTTAACTTTCCTTCCTATTTTTCACGACCAGGAAAATTGTCTCCTTTATACCCTACTTATGCTCCATCACCTTTAGATTACGCCAAATACATTCCCTCAACCTATAGACCAAAACCTGCTAGAACTACGAAAGCCTCGACCTCCAGGTCTAAAGAAAAAGCTTCTTGCTTAAATGTATCATCCTCTGATTCCCAGGATGTCTTTGAAACACCTCCCCCAAAAATCCAAAAGGAAGAAATTTCAAAAAAAAGTTTTCAAGCCCTGACAATCACCAAAAACCAAGCATTCCCACAAGAAAATAATTCTCTTCCAGAAGATTCCTCTTCCTTTGAACAAGATGATTCTTCCAAAAATGCATCAATTGATGAAAGATCTTAATCCTTTTCATCAGCATCAGAACAAGAATCAGAATCTAAAAGGAATTACGGAAGCATTTCCAAATTTTTCATGGTGAATGTAAAAGAAGAAGGATCCATTTATGAAGAATCATTTGAAGAAAATCCAGTCTCTGGAAAAACAAAAATAAATAATGAACCATGGTTCACGCTTGATGATATACCACTTAGTTTGTGGAGAAAGAGACTCCTTGAATTTGGCGTTTGGCTTGACACTCAAATGATGAAAATAGGCGCAGACACTTACAAGATCATTGAAGAATTTTGTTGTAGAATGACACGCACATTGAAAGAATGGTACCATAATCTTGGTTCGTTCAAACAAGATGAATTACACAGTTTAGTAAATATTGTTGTTGTCCTTGGAATTCTTCACAACGAATTCATTGGTGATATGGAGATATTTGACAGAAGAAGCAGACAAGAGTTCTTTGAGATGAGATGTTATTCCCTTAAGGTCAAAGATCTTGAAAGACATTGTCAAAGAATGACCCATAGGCTTTATATCCTCAATGGATTTAATGATCATATTCTAAAAAATACATATATCTCCTCACTACCTCAAGAACTCCAGCCAGAAATCCATATGATGATAACATCAACTCAAAAGGATATTAAAGCCTTGAGTCTCAGCCAAATACACCAAATAACATTAGAAGCACTTGAAAAGCTGTGTAGATTACACCAGCATTTCTCAGAAATCGTACAACAAAAATCCAAATTCACCAAGGCATGCAAAAAACCCTATTTGGAGATCAAGTGCAAGGATAACAAATACAAATGTTCAACAAAAAGGAAACATCATCGACAAAGATACACCAAACCTTCCAGAATCTTCAAGAAGGAAAGGAAAAGGAAAGCTTTGAAGTTTTTTAAAAGGAAGCAATTTAGAGGAAAAAAGGAAAATCAAAGATGTTTTGTTTGTGGAGAAAAAAGACATTTTTCTAAAAGATGTCCCAACAAAACCAACAAGGCCACCAAGGTGATCAACTCCCTTCAACCCCTAGAAGGCGATCTAGAATCCTTGTTTTCTGAACAAAGCTCTACCGATGAAGAAATTCTTCAAGACTCCTCCACAGATAACTCTTCTTCATATGAGGCATCATTTGTTGAATCACGAGATGACATACATTTTCCTATTTACTCATTCAAGGAAGTAGGAAGCACTTTACCTACTCCTCCTCTCCCTTGTGTTGAAATCCATGTCCTCGCCTCAATGTTTTCTCATCCCAAGAAAGTCATAGCTTACATGGATATTGGTGCACAAATAACAATGATGAACCCAAACATCCTCCCTACGGAAACATGGGTGAAACATGCTGCACACTTTGTAGCAGCAGATGGGAAAAATTTCATAACAAATTTGATGACAAAAGAAAAGATTGGTATCAGATTCTTCCCCGAATGCATAGTTTGGATGAAGTTCATTGGTAGCAGCCTTCCAAATTAAGATATTGTTGTGGGAATGGATGTTTATTCAACAACAAGTAGGCTTCAAATTCTCCCTACAGGAATCAAATTTAAGCGAGAATTCAAACCTTATTCAGGAATATTAAAGTTGTATTCCCTTTCTGGAGTTCCTGCTGGATATGAAGAAATCAAATCCAAACTACTCAAACTTTGTGCAGACAATCATGGAAAATTTTCTCATCCAAAACCTTTATGGACAAATAAAGACTTTTTTGTCCAACTTCCCTTCAAACTCAATGAGGATATCAATCCAACCAAAGCTACTCATCCAGGAATGAGCTCGTCAGATTTAGCTTTGGCCCGGGAAGAATGCAATCAGTTGCTCAAACAAAGGACTGATAGAGCCCGCGAAATCTGAATGGGCTTTCCAAGAATTTTATGTGGAAAAGAAATCTTAAAAAATAAGGGGGAAAAAGAGGTTGGTAATTTATTATAAACCTCTTAATCATTTTCTAAAAGATGATAAATTTCCTATTCCGAAAACCTCTTCATTAAATATCTTCCTCAAAGATGCTAAGATCTTTCCAAAGTTTGATATGAAATCAAGATTTTGGCAATTGGGTGTTGATCCTAAGGACCGTTACAAAATGGCGTTCTGCATTCCTAATGTCCAATACCAATGGACAATATTGTCATTTGGGCTTAAGGTAGCTCCCTCACTATTTCAAAAGGCCATGACTAGAATTTTTGAGCCAATTCTTGATAGTATTCTCATCTACATCGATGATGTCTTGTTATTCTCAAAAGATGAGAAAGGCTCATAAACAGTTATTGGGCTAATTTTCCCAAATAGCCCAAGATCATAGAATGATGCTATCAAAAAAGAAGAGCCAGTTAGCCCAAATGAAAATTGATTTTTTGGGAATGCATTTCTCTCAAGGAAAATATCAACCTCAACCTCACGTTGCTCAAGAATTGTTAAATTTTCCTAATGAAAATCTCACCATTAAACAAATCCAGCAATTTCTTGGTATAATTAATTATATCAGAAATTTCATCCCAAAGCTTGCTAGATACACAAGCCCACTATCACAATTGCTTAGGAAAAATCCTCCACCATGGGAACCGAAGCATACTGAAGTCGTCAAAGTCCTGAAGAGGATTGCACAAACTCCACATGTCCTAAGAAGTCCTGGAAATGAAAAAAGAATTTTGCAAACTGATGCGAGTGATCATTATTGGGGCTCAGTCTTGATAGAAGAAATTAATGGAGTAAAACACTATTGTGGTCATGCTAGTGGTCAATTCAAGGAAGCCGAGAAACATTACCACACCACTTATGAGAAAGCACTTGCAGTCAAATTGGGAATTCAAAAATTTGATTTCCACCTAAGGGGTTATTAGTTTGAAGTCCAAATGGATAATTCTTCTTTTCCCAGGATTCTCGAATTTAAAAATAAAATGCCTCCAGACCCACAAACTCTTAGGCTCAAAGACTGGTTTTCAAGATATGATTTTACGGTAAAACATATCAAAGAAAATCAAAATTTGATTCCTAATTTACTTTCCAGGCCCATGAAACCCATCCAGGTCATCACTAAAAAACACATCTTTCCATTGATTCTCATGGTCAAGACACTAGCAGCCCATGACTCTACCATCAAAGACTTTCCTCCCGGAATAGACTCGTCTTTTTCACCATCCCGACTCAAAGAGTACGCCAGAAATAATCTCTTTTATTTCATGACGAAGATTATAAAAAAGACAAGAAAGTGTCTAGATTACTCCCCCTTTCTTCTAGACACGCCCTTCTATTTACCATTCAAGATAGGCCCAAAATTTAAGTTTACTGAAAATCATTTGTGGTATATTTGGTGTGCAACTAGTTTGTATGTTATGTCTGCCTATGTTCCAACTGAAGCAATGTACAACTATCTGATAGATCCAAAGAATCACAACTCATTGATATGGACTACACTTGATGGTACTCTCCACTGGAATGGTGGAGGAAACAATTAGAATTAGTCTTTAGATGAGGTCAAATGAAGAAGATTAGCACAGGACGCTATAAGCAAACTCAAGACAGTTTTCATCCTACATATGCCATATTAGATTGATTCCAGACTAAACTTCTCATTAGTGCAAATTATGCGGATATATGGGAAACCATTGATGATTATCCTCCAAGTCTAAAAGTCGTGAAAGAATTAATAGATTATCTCAATTTTATTAATCTCTATAATCAAGGAATAACTCAGGTTGATACAACCTGCATTAGTCATGGAAATCTTTCATCCCAGTGGCAACCAGTTAACCCTCAAGAAGTCTCATGTGAAGGTCATAAAACTCTTAAAAGGTCCAAATGGCAGGAAGTGGAAATTCAAATTGGAGAAAGCTCTACTTGACAAGAACAAGACTCTTAAATAAAAATTGAACAACAATTTGCAGAAATGAATTTTGAAGAAAATTTAATGGATGTTGACACTTTAGAGAATCTTAATGAAGAAACTTTGAGAGAAATGCTAGATGACATCTGGCAGTATGAGCCACATTATTCTCCTAATTATCTTATGAAGAATACTTGTCTTATCAGAATATATCTCCAAGTCACGAGTCTATCTCTAAAGGATAATGAGTCAAAAGAGTCATGAATATGTGTTAGAGAGTCATGAATATTTGTTGTATAATTATTGTAATTTTGTGTGCCTATGTAAAATAGTGTTAATAATGTGGCAAAATAGTCAAAAAGTGTTGTGATTATGTCTATATGACATAATAGTCAAAAGGCGTTATGATTATGTTTTCCATGATGGGATAATAGTCAAAAGGTATCATGATTATGGCATAATAGTCAAAAGGTGTCATGATTATGTCTTCCATAATGATAAAGCATTCCGATAATGCTTATCATGGCATGATCATGAATAGTTTGTACTTTGTCTCTTATGTAACTCCTTGACTATAAAAGGAGGTGTGTTGTAACATATGGACTCAGAGTGAATTGAAATAAAACATTAAGTGTTCTTGAGTATAAACATGTTCTTCTAAGTTTTCTCTTCTTCCTAAAAGCTCTAGCTATCATGTTCATATCATAAGTTCCCTGTAAAATATGCAAGTATACTCTACACTCGCAACAAAGATGAGGATCTTGTGTATCAGAAAACATCTGACTGTTGATCCTTGCTACGGTCCTTTTTATCATGAGATTTTAGGTTTAATTGATAATTTGTGCCTTGAGGTTTGTAAGCCTTGGAATGACTATTTGTTATCTCGGTTTGATGATGATTCAATTAAGACTATATCTCATGATATGGAAGGCTCCCGATCAGCGTAGTATCAGAGCCTTGTACTAGAAGAAGGGGTGCATATGGTATGAATATGATAGAGAGAGAGAGTGAACCTTGTTTTGGTTCTTTTTTCGTATTTAAAAAAAATGATAATTTAATATAATTTAAATTATGTGTTATACAATTTAATTATATAGAACTATTTAGATATATTAATTATTTATGTTATTAATTTAATTACAAAAATAAAAAAAAATCTGAAATTAAAAATTAAGTATTTAGAAAATTTTATTGTAATTTTATATCATTTTAATATATACTACGTTATTTAAAGCATGACACATTTTTTTTAGTTAAAATTGTATGATTTTAAAATAACATAATCGGATTTATGAATTGTTATAAATATATGATTAAAATTGTAATTAAATTAAATATTATTTTGGTCTTTTACTTTCTTTTCCAAAGAGAATCGAACAAACAAGGAGGATGAAGGACAAAAGATAGGCGAGAGACTGCATGGTCAAAGACGTAATAGATTTCTACGACAAAAAAAAAAAAGTATCCTTGAATAACTGCTTCATCGATTTTCAATTCCTTCGATCAAACTAAGCAATGGGCAAAAAGAAATACTAGGAGCCAAAACAAATCCCTCACTCAAAGTGACATTGTTTTGGGTTTAGACCCATCTAATATTTTCAGCAAGTGTTTTGGCGATTCGCTAGAACAGAGCACTGTAAAAGTACTTTCATTTCTTATGACACCCCTCTTTGGTAGAAAGCCTAAACAACATGCTTCTTTATTGACGAAACGAATCTGAGGAAAGAGGATTGAGTTTTTTTGCTTTCTGGAGGTTTTGCAATGGGATGGCACCCCTGCACACCAGCGACATGCTAGTCATAGATTGAAGGTCTAAACTCAAAAGTATGGTGGTCTACTGTTTTCACTATGGTGAACGATTTCTAGTGAGAAGCTTGTAATGCGACAATTGATGACTCAAAACTCCTCTCACTCTTGCCTGTGAGTAACTCAATGTTCTCGAGTTGCCCCTGCGATTCCCACAGTACCACCAGAAGAAATTTCGTTTGGACAGAGATGGTGGCTTTCTAGAAAATTTTAGACGGACAGCATCCAACATCATTAAGGAATGAAAAAGGGCAAAATAAATCAAAAAGATTAAGGGCCAACGGCATCTACAGATTTTACAAATCAAAGCAAGTGTCACCAGATATTTGGGCACTGCAATCTGATGGATCTTGTAATCAATCGGATGCAAAAACAGCATTAAGATGCAACAATAACATGAATTTTAAAACAATAATATAATCACAAATTCACAATAATGAGAGAGATTTATATTAACAAAATCCACCATGCAAAAGAGGTCAACAGTCTTGATATCCCGACACACAAAGAATGAGTGAAAATGTGATGGGACGAGTATACAATTTGTTAATTTTACTTTTGGAACCCACCAAATTGATAATTTTGGCTGCCAAAGTTTGAAAATATGTCATCTCCGGCTGTTGTCTGTGAAGGAGTGACACCAGACATACCAAGACCAGATCCTGAACCCATAGCTCTCCCCATGTAAAATGTAGTTGGAGGGCCTTTCTCCTTTTCATCAAATCCATCACTTAATCCACCTACAATTCCAACATCTACAAGGGATACTTTTTTGGCTGCAAAAAACATAAGATAATTACATAATCTGTTAAAATAATATAAGATAATTATGAAACAAACTAATCTTTGCATAAATGTCCATGACGTGTAAGTTCAGTGGTAAGAGTTTCACATTGAAACTTCAAGAGAGAGTTTAAATCACCTTGAAGATATTAGTAAAGTGGTCAATAGTGTTAGTTTAATAAATAAAGATTTCCCCCTTTTGCTATATTTTTATTTTTATTTTTTTGCATAAACAGGCAAATAAAGATAAAAATGCTTTTTATAATTGCATTTTTTCCCGAGTGTGTAAGCTAAAACCCTTAAAAAAAGAAATATTTTGTTTGGATGTAATCATGGAAGAAAGGAACCATGCAACTACAGATTATTTAAAACATGCAGGTACAGAATACAAAGCAGTAACTCAACACAGAACATATGCTGTGGATATGCTATTAAAAAGAAAAACTTACGAGCAGATATATTGAGATCAATCAATCCACGGCTTAGTGAATCAGCCCAAATGCCAGACTTCACCTGAAAAGCATCCTTTTTAGGTGAAACATTAGAGTTCGCTAAAGATTTACCACTCGTATTACCATGACTACCATCGGTGACAACATTAGTTGAGGGCTGTGACAATACAGAATCAGATTGAGAAGTAAAATCACCAAAAACATCAGATCCATCAAAATTATTAAGCGGGACAGAAGCGAAGGGATCAAAAGTGCTATTATTCACAGAACCCGAGGTTTCCGACTTGCTCTCAGGCTGCACAACTGGTGGTTCAGGAATGGAAAACAAGTCAACTGTTGGTGTAACTGAAGGAATGGCTGGTTGTGAAGAAAACAGATCCACTCCACCCTGTGCATGAAATCAACAAGAAGCAGAAATGGAATTTTAGCACTGAATGAAAATGTGAAGAAAGGTCAGCAGGTAAATCCATAATTCTTTCAACAACTACCAAAGTCAACAAATATCCAAAGTTTTTTCCCACTATGTGAGACCACATGAATCCAACAACATAATATCTTGTCATGAATTAATCAATAAAGTCCAATGATTGATCATTTAATTTTAAATCTCTCCTAATGGTTTAGGCTTTAGTTTTCCACGGTCTTTCCTCTATTTCAACTATTGGACCATCCACTATCCTTCATCTAGTCTGCTCTTTGTATTTCTAAGAATCTTCTCCACAAATGTCCAAACTCATTATCCTCTCATGAATAATTTATGATCACAATTTAATAAGCTGAATATTTTTTCTCATGCAATTAATACACTCATGTGAAAATTTATACAACACTAATAGCTGCCAATGTTGTACCCTGTTCCACCTCATTGTTCTCCCTCCCAGACAATTCCAGCATGCTAAATTTTACAGTTTATTGGAGTTTCAGCCTCAACATTGGTTCAGTTATAGTACATCATAAAGAATAGACCAATAATATTTACATCAGTGGAGTAGAATGTATTGTAGTCAAACAATCCTATTCAATATTGGCAACATTAACACTTATGGAGCATCAATGAATGTGAAAAGTGGAGGTTAGCAACTACTTAACAGTGGAGATTCATGTAATTAAACAGGTGAGTAGTTGGTAGTTGACTTGAAAACAAAAAAACTGCAACACTAAATTATAGATAATGAAGTCCAACCTGGGGTTGAGAACTAGCTCCTTTGGCCACATGTGGTGCTGCTGATACAAATGCCGCATCTGCAAAGAGATCAACCTCTGACGCATCATTAGTTGCTGCCTTTTCTACAGAAACAGATGTTGGAACATCCATGAGATCACCAATCAAATCTTGTCCAAAGAGATCAACCTGGTTTGAGCTTCCAGCTGAAGTCTCTGTTGAAAAACATATGATACAGTTTAAAAGGTAAACATCCTGCCACCCAATACACAATCAATGGCTCAATTTGATTTTATTTTTTCCATTTTTTTATGGTGGTCCTGGGGTTGTAAAACATACGGACAATACATTGAGTTGGGAAAGCTTGTGTGTGAAAATTGCAAGTGCATCACACATAAAACTGTAAAATGAACACCACAGTAATTTATGCTCAACTTAAAAAGAATAGCTCAATATTTCTCTTAAATGAATTGAATCAACTACAGTGTTAGTGTTAAAGACTTTGTTCAGAATACTTACTAGTAGACGTTCCTCTCGGATCAAAATCATCAAAGTCATCCTCAGTATTGTTTGCAGGTACACTTGAACTTTGAGAAGAAACTGAACTTGCATTAGCAGATGACTTTGATACTCTAGATGATGTTTTCTCCTGACTTTTGCTGCAAGGCATACATTCCAGAATAAGAATATGGGTAACAGAATAGAATCACTGCAGTATGGAGAGGCGGA
Organism: Cicer judaicum; assembly: GCA_037974835.1. Taxonomy (NCBI): domain Eukaryota; kingdom Viridiplantae; phylum Streptophyta; class Magnoliopsida; order Fabales; family Fabaceae; genus Cicer; species Cicer judaicum. Next base: position 5,422,180 of record JBBPBS010000115.1, on the reverse strand, counting down.
AGTATGGGCCTTTCTGTGATTAAAAACCAAAGCAAGGGCAAGCAAACTGACAAATTGAGATAAGCATCTCAACCACTAGCCAGATTCCTACTTCATGTTTTCAAAAGTCAAAATATGCTTGTTGAATTAGGCAACGACGGTCAAGGATCAAAGGTTTGAGTCTGGACATGTGTCCTGTGATGAGCATGTAGTATGTATCATGCACAAGTAGCCTGTCTTTGACTAATTACAAACTTATTTCTGCTTTTATATAACTCTTATATCAATTAGAAATCTTTGTTATGGCCTTATGGGTACTTCCCAACATTTTAATTGTAATAGATCTATAAGATGCATTTTTTTCTCAAGGATATGAATCCATAAAACTTATTAGAAAATAAAAAAGAACAAATTACAATTAGTGCCCTGCTTATGTCAATATTATTCAAAAAAAATGCTTTTAAGTTGAACTCTAATTATGACGAAATTTAATATTTTTTTGAGGATATTCCCAGAGTTGAATTTAAATGTGCAGACGAGACTGCATGTCCATATGGTTAATGAACAAGTTATTATTTAGTAAAAACATTCAATCAGACCAACTACTGTGCAAAAAAAGGTAAAATACTAAAAACAAGTTTGTCAAACAATAACAAATTCCCTGATTCCATATTAAAAGACTTCACTAATTTTAAAAAGTTGGGGCACAAATTGACATACAGTAACTAATGTGGCACATCAGAAAACAATGTACTTGACAATACATGCAGTATAACTAAATATATTAATGACTGCTAAAGTAGTTACTAGATACTCCAGATTCAAACTATCCAACTATAGCATGGACTACTGAACAAGCGGCATAAAATACATGTACCATTATTTAAAGACCATAATAGCAGTTAGACATGTCCTACCTGACAGACCGTGCAGAACCCTTCTTGAAGGAATTCTCTCCATCACTACTTGAGACACCAGGGCGTGATTTTGCAGAGTAATCTTTGTCTACTTTTCCTTCATCATAGCGCCCCTTGTCTCCGTAGCTATCACTAAACCTATCACCACTTGAACCAAAACCTCCATATTTATTACTGCTTTGTGAACTGCCGCTACTAAATGAGGTTGTTCCAGATTTGAATGTGATTCCACTAGATGAAACTCCAACATACCTAAATTAAGCACCCAAAAGAAAGAAAAAAAATTTGTTGAGAACATAATAGTAGCTTAGTTTACCTAATCATTCTGGGATTGAAATATTGACATGTTTGACCTACTTGTCACGGTTCGCAGCAGCTTTATTTCTGATTTCATGAATCTTTTCTCTATCATTCAAAAGGGTCACAATGTTTTCTGCCTTCTTCCTTACATTGAGCCCCACATCCTTCCCGCTGGGCTCAACATATTCAAAACTAGAAAGTGCCTTTACCAATCAAAGTAAATGATGTTTATGTAAGACAATGCTCTTACGTTTTGTTTTATTTGTCAGCAATGTTGAGAATTGCAAGAAAAACTAGCTAAATACAAGAGAATGGCCCTTACAGAGATCTGAAAAGTATGTTCTATAATGTCATCAACTGCACGTTCAGAACCATGTGATACCAAATACTCTATAACAGCTAATGCCTGACATCAAATAGAAAGAAAAAAAAAAGGTGAGTTGATGTATCAACATAGAAAATGCAGCAACAGAAAAAACCTTCTCCTTGTACTTTCAAACTTTATGCAATAACATGGTTATTAAGATATTGTTACCTTATATACGTATCGCCAATCCTTTCCAGTTTCACTCAATCTTGTCCAAAGAACATTCATAACCAGCTGACATTCAGTACTGGAAGATACAGAAGATGCAACCAACTAACTTACATCAGAAATTTTCTCTATGAAGACCAAAAGAAATTAAAGAGCAATATAACAGGAAAATCAGGAGGTAGTGATTTACAATTTTTTAGTAGCCTGTGCAATCTCTGCCAGCACAGTACCATGAGGACCCCAAGGTTCATCGTCAGTTGCATCCAACACCTAAATTAAGAATAATGGCAGAAAAAATCAACAAAGCAATACCACTGGTCGCAGATTGTGAGGCATTAGCATGGGCTGCATGGCAATCAATCCACATTTTTATTCTTCATTCATTCATTTAGTTATAAATATGCAAAATTGTTAAAGTAAAAGAAAATAAAATCTTCAAAACAATTTCACACTTCTGAATAAATAGAAGAGGAGACTTGGCTCAATGATTGAAGTTGCATCCATGTGAACTATTGCAAATGTAAGGTAAGGTTTCCTAGATCCACAACGATTCCTCCCTTATTTAGGGGAAAGTTATTTTCTTCGTAAAATTAAACATAAACAAATTGCAACAGCAAACAAAAAGCATAATAAAGTGTTCAATCCCCTTGATTAAGCAGTACTGATATAGTTTGAAATTTCAACTTACATGCATTCTACAGACTACATTTGCAGAGAAGGAATCAAGCAGAAAGCATAAAATGTGATCTCAAACCGAACAAAGGTTCTTCAAGCAATTAAACAAGCATCAACAATAAAAAAGTACGTGATAACACCGCAATTGATTCTCAGACACGTTCGATTCAAATCGATTTCATATAAACACAACAATCCTCATTGAGAAAAATATGATAATCAATTAATGCAATTCTTGTACTCTAACAATGGAAATTAAAATCAAAACATCAGAATTTCTAAGAAACAAAAAATAATCATAGAATTATCAACGGAAATCTCGCAAATAATAACAACAATTAGAATTTCACCTTCTGTTCGATTTCGGGAACCTTAAGCACCTTCAGATTCACCTCTCGCTTTCTGTTTTCACGAAAGCAATCAAATAATCACAAATGATGAAATATATATCGAATTTGATCATTTAAAAAAAATGAAAAAATTGAATGCAAAAAGATGAAGAACAAAAAGCTGACATTTCTCGAACGGTTTGATCGAAAACTTTCATGAAATCCATGGTGAATATGCGAAAGGAGAGGTTGTAGATCTGATCTGAAAGGAAAGGTTATGAAGTTGTAGTGTTGTTAATTGAAACAAATTCGATGGAATTTTGTTGCAGTACCAACGAAACGATGTGAGATCTAATTCCTTTTTCTTTCTTTTGGATACATTATATCATTTTTTTTTTATAATTCAGTTTATAAAAATAATTTTTCAAAATTTTAATTTTGGATTTAAAGTAAAGTGATTCAAAACGTTCGGATAATTATTTTAGTTATAATTTTGAACTCATTATTTTGATTAACCACTTGCATTCAACTTCATTAATTCTAAACTACTATGCAAGAGTATTGCAATAATTTCTTTTTAATTTGATAGATAGTACAAAATTCTATCTAATAAATCCAGATTTTTACAATTTAATATATAAAAATATTTTTTAATTTGATGAGTTACAACATTATATCTAATAAAAAACTTCGAATCATACATTTTTTTATTTT
>JBBPBS010000115.1:5400811-5411825 GCA_037974835.1 Cicer judaicum | reverse complement strand
TAACATAAATGAAATAAAATAAAATAAAATAACAATAAAATAAAATAAAATAAATGAAATAACATAAATAAAGTAAAATAAAATAATATAAATGAAATAAAATAAAATAAAATAACAATATAATAAAATAAAATAACAATCAAATAAAATAAATGAAATAACATAAATGAAGTAAAATAAAATAACATAAATGAAATAACATAAATGAAGTAAAATAAAATAACATAAATGAAATAAAATAAAATAACATAAAATAAAATAAAATACTTACAAATGCTTTAATATATTGGATTTCAGCTCTATGATTAGTTGATAATTCCATGATTAAGATATATATTTGATTATTTGATAGTTGATAGTTGATCAAGATATATATTTGAATGTAAGAAAGTGATATGATAAAGAAGAAAAGTGAGGAAGTTGTGGTGAAAATGGGGAACAAATGCATGTATTTATAGGTCGTAGTCCTAGACCACGATACCATGAAGAAAAACCCAGCACACGTATGCCTGCAGGGGGTCGCTCCCCTAGGCTGCGAGACCTTCAGGGGGTCGCTCCCCCAGGCTGCGAGACCAATTTGGTACGTTGATTAAAAATAATCAACAGATATAAGTAATCCAATCCATGTGAGTTGTTTTTAACCAATGAAAACAGTTAATTAAAGATCCAATCTCGTCCGTTGAATTCAAAGAATCAATGGATATAAATAAGCCAATCCATGTGACTTGGTTTCAACCAATGAAAACATTTTATTAGAGATTCAATCTTGTCCATTGATTATTAAAAAATAATCAACGGATATAAATGATCCAATCCATGTGAATTATTTTCAACCAATGAAAGCACTTTATTAAAGATTCAATGTCGTCCGTTGATTAAAAATTATCGACGAATGTGGATGATCCAATCTTTGTGACTTGTTTCCAACCAATGATCAAACACCTTATCTTCTATAAATAGAAAATAAACATTACAATCTCACCACACCATAACTTTACAATCTTACCACACCACAACTTTACAATCTCACCACACCTACTCTCTCACTATATTTTTTCAAAACAATTTCACCACACATACTATCTCATGGCTGCTCAACAAGTAATTTGCATTGTTTACTACAATGGTTCAATTGTTGATGGAGTTGAAGGTAAAACATTCATAAGTGATTATAAAAAAGCGTTCAAAGTACATTCAGGAAGCAACCTTGCTCGTCTAAAGAATGTCATTAGAAAGAAGTTGCAGCTCAATGACAAAGTCAACATAACTGATATAGTATATCGACACCTTGTGTTATTCGGTGAAAATACAACAAGGTTTGAATTGATGAAAGTTTGCGACGACAAAGATGTTGAGTTGATGTTTGATGTGTATGCACATTGGTCACAACTCAGCACCATCGAGTTATATGTTACCTTTGAGTCTGGTTGTCCATCAACAAACATTGATCAACCATCAGCCTCAAATATACCTTATCAACCCGATTTATATTCTCCATCACAACACTACCAACCATCACAAAACTATCAACCATCACAACACTATCAACCATCACAACACCATCAACCATCACAACACCATCAACCATCACAACACCATGAACCATCACATCACTATCAACCATCACAACACCATCAACCATCACAACACCACGAACTATCACAATACTATGAACCATATTCTACCCAATTAGAACAAACTCATTTAGAAAGTTATCAACTCCAACATCAATCTACTCCAATAAGTCCACAATGCGGTTTTCCCCAAAGTGATTCTAGTGAAGATGATGAAACATACTTCGATGATGAAACATACTTCGATGAATCATCTGGTGATTCTGATGATGATATTTATGTTGACGAAGATATGGAATTAGAAGATCAACATATCCTACCTGACTTTAATCCACCATCTCACCTGAAGAGCATCAATTTAGATACTCAAGATCATTCAAGTCAATCTCATCACTTGTTCATTAATGAAGCCCCAACAGTAGATGGAACTCTTGAAGTTGGAATGAAGTTTCAAAACAAAGACGAATGCGTACATGCAATCAAACGTTACCATCTAAAGCATTCAATGAATTTCGTGGTACAAAAATCAGATTCAAAAAGGTATGTTATTTCTTGTTTAAATCCAAATTGTTTATTTAGATGTAGAGCTTCAAAACGCAAAAAAAGTGAATTGTGGGTGATTGGTAAATTGAATGTCCCTCATACATGCACAAATTTTGCATTGTCACAAGATCATACGAAACTCGATTCTAACCTGATATGTACAAGCATAATGCAAGTTGTGAAAGTGGATCCTTCAATCAAAGCGAAGGTCATTATTGCTGAGATTCAAGCTTTGCACAACTACACAGTTACTTATAGAAAGGCCTAGAAGGGAAAAAATAAAGCAATCGAACAAATTTATGGCAATTGGGAAGAGTCTTACAATCAACTCCCACAATGGTTGTTGGTTATGCAAACATTTGCTATAGGAACCAGAATTGAAATGGAAACAATCCCAGCTTATCATGAGAATAGTTTGATAAATGGGATAAGGATATTTCATAGACTATTTTGGGCTTTTGCTCTGTGCATATCTGCGTTTAAATTCTGCAAGCCAATAGTACAAGTTGACGGGACTTGGTTGTATGGAAAGTACAAAGGAACTCTATTGGTAGCAATTGCACAAAATGAGAACGACAATGTAATTCCTATTGCTTATGCTCTTGTGGAAGGTGAGACAAAAGAAGCTTGGAGTTTCTTTTTGAGAAATTTGAGAAAATACGTCACTCCACAACCCAACATTTGTATGATTTCAGATAAGCACGAATCAATTAAGAGTGCTTATAATAATCCAAATAATGGGTGGCAAGATCCTCCGTCAAAGCATATGTTCTGTGTCTGACATATTTCACAAAATTTTGCAAGGGAATTTAAGGACAATGCTTTGAGGAAAAAAGTTGTTGCTATGGGTAATAATTTCATTCTTAATTTTTATAATTAGTGTAATTTTTAATAATTTCATTCCTAAATTATATAATTAGTGTAATAATATTTTATCTACTATTTTAATACAGGTTACTCGATCAATGAGCCTACATATCAATACTACCGCAGAGAAATCGGTATAGTTAATCTAGAGGCTTTGAAATGGTTAGATAACATACCTCGATAAGATTGGATTCAAGCATTCGATGGAGGTAGCCGTTGGGGTCAAATGACAACCAACCTTATGGAGTCGATTAATAGAGTATTAAAAGGCACGCGCAACCTTCCCACCACTGCTTTAGTCCAATCAACTTATTTTAAAATAGGGACACTGTTTCCAACCATGGGAAAACGACACGCGTCAATTTTAGCTTCTGGTCAAGTATACACAAAAACTTGCATAAATTTTATGAAATTGGAAATAAGCAAATCTAATAGTCATAGAGTAGATAGTTTTGATCGGAGCAACCATACTTTCATGGTCCACGAGACAGTAGTTCCAAGGGAAGGACGACCAATTGGTCACTTCAGTGTAAATCTTCCTAACAAGTGGTGCGATTGTGGAAAATATCAAGCTAAACATATGCCTTGTTCACATGTCATAGCATCATGTTCTAGCATAAAATATGATTATTGGAGCCTTATACCTGATGTGTACAAAGGGAAACGGTATTAAAAGTCTACGATGAAGCCTTCACACCTATACCAAACAAAGGATATTGGCCACAATATAAAGGTATTAAGTTGTGTCACAATCCACTAATGCGGAGAGTCAAGAAAGGTCGTCCAAAAAGCAAACGCATTAGAACTGAAATGGACAATACAAAAAGAGTACAAAAAAATGTGGATTATGTCGGGTACCTGGTCATACTAGGAAACATTGTCCAAACGCTGCGGGCACATCTACTCAAATTTGATTATAATTTCTATTTAATGTATTTTCTTATTTTAATTTAATGTATTTCCTATTTTAATTTAATGTATTTTGTTTTATGTTATTAATGTAATTTGTCTTATTAATATAATTATTATTATTATTAATATATTTTCTTATTAATAATAATAATAATAATTAATGTATTATTATAATTATTTTTTATTTTAATTATAATTATTTTTTAACTAAAACAATTTTTAATAATAATAACAATAATAATAATAATTAATAATAACAATTATAATAATTAATAATAATAATAGTAATTATTATTATTAATGTATTATTATTATTATTTAAAAATAACTTCAATTATTTAACAATGAAAGAACGAATTTGAAAAAAACCCTTTGGGAGGTCGCTGGCCGGGGATGCGACCTCCTAGGGGAGAAATTTTAGCCACTTCAGTAGGTCGCTCCGCCGGAGAGAGTTTTCCCACTAAACTTAAAAAGTAAGGCATTTTGATAACAAGTTTTGAAAGTGGGGCAATTTGGTTAAATTTTTTGAAAAATATGATAGAATGGTAAAAAATCCTCCTCGTGTGTGCGGCACATTATAAGCCAATAATTTTTTATTTATTTTTTTATAATCTTTTTCTCCAAATAATAAATGATTAATTTTCTAATCAATTTGGTACATTCTTTTGGAATTTTTTGACACCTTTATATAATTTGAATTAATTAAATATAAGATTAAATTGATGTTATAAATATTATAATCTTTGGTCAAAAATTTTGGATGTTTATTTTATAATGTTTTAATGATTTTAATATATAAAATCATGCTTATTGATTAATCATAATTATGAAATATATAAATTTTGACTTTATACATAGTATATTTTTTTAAAAAGTTAAAATAATATATTAAATTCAAAAATTGTGACGCACAAAGAGTGCCTCACAAAAAAACAGATAAGTTTAGAGTTTGATGGGTATTACAACAAACATGAATAAAATTTAATCAGATCAACTAAATTCACACTCTTACAAGTATCAATACTTTATTATATATGTATGATATAAGTTTATCATATTCTTTGTTCATAAATATTCTTAATTTGTTCAAATGTAATCTTGTTTATCGTGGATACAATTGTGTGAATATTTGTGATTTAATTGCATATTTGAGTTGTTTGAATAATTAAATTTCTGTAATTTATAAATATATTTGTGAGGTAATTCATAAGTATCCAATTTATAGTTTTATCATATAAATATATTGTTGTTTATGTAATATATAGATAAATAAAATAATTATTTTTTATAAGAAAATAGGATCATTATTTAATTAAGTCAATAAATAAAATTTAAAAAAAAAATCTGTATACACTTTTTTTATTGTTTAATTTCTAAATAATAACATTGCTATTATACTCTTTTACACACATATACATATATAAAATTTATTTTCTATGCATGATATTAATTTATCATATTATTTTATTATAATTATTTTTAATTTATATGATTGTAATCTCGTATATAATAGTAGTAAATAATTAATATTTTATTGATGACAATCATACGCTATCAATATATTATTGATAATATATTTATTGTTGTTACTCAATATACTTTTATGTTTATGTCAATTATGTTCGAGTAAGCTATCAATATTATATTTGTTGTTATTATCCAATGTATTTTTAATTTTTTGACATAAAATTTGTACATTGCATCATTGTATTTCATATTTATTATTCTTTAGAATCGTATAGTTGGGATCGCAATAAATAAGAAATTTTCTTTAAAGATATGTATTTTATTTATTTTGCACAATCCAAATTTATTAAAAAAACTTGCATTTCCCTATTTAATGCAAATTATTTTAATTTATTTAAAAATTATAAAAATAAATATTCTCTTGTAGTATATATGTAGTGGACATGCTCTATCGATTTTATATTACTTGACATTATCATTTTGGGATAGAGAACATAGTTGACAATTTATTTTAAACACTTCAAAAAAAAATTTTGGATGAACAAATCAACTATCATTCACAATCTTGTGGGAGAATCTTACATATCAAACTAACAAAATATAAAAAAATATAACTATATATTCAAATATATATCTTATTTAATAATTTAATTTAATAAATTATTTTATCTATTGTTGAAACTTATATTGAGGACATTATAGTCTTTTTCAAATAAATTCTTATATACTTCAATATTATTAATACTATAAATAAATATTGTGAAAGCAACATAATTATCAAAATCCACAAAATTCTAGCAACTCTATTGAAATTAATTCATTTACTCTATACCATTATTTTAAATAATATTTATTTGGTACAAACCATTATTTTAAATAATTATAAATGACATATTTAGGATATTTGCTTAACATTTTCTCTCATCTACACGTCCTGAATTTATTGCTATTTTTAAAAAATAATTATGGAAGTTTCCAATAAAGCAAAAAAGCAACACTATCATTGTGTAATTGTAATAATTAGGGGAATCGTTGAACAAGAACATCGAATCGGAACTGACATAGACAATTGTAAATGCAGTATGAGAAAGTAATTGTCGCCGTAGATCTTGAGAGTACCTATATAAATGGTGGTTATTTTTCATATGTTTTGTATTCATAATTTTTATTTCAAAAATATTTAGTACATTTCTATTTATAAAAATAATTTAAAACTATAAATTCAATATAGATTGATAATCAAATGTGATTAAATCAAACACATTTTAATATGTTCAAAATTTGCATGAATTGAAAATAAAAATAAGAAGTTAAAACAAATATATTTCTAAATTGTAAAACTGTGGAAAACAAAAGTAATATTTAACACTAAATGAAGATTGTTTTTGTTTTTACTTACACCTGAAAATATTTTAAAGATTAGCCGACAGTCGAATAAGGGATTAGTCGAATCTAATATAGACAAAATTTTCTCAACTACATCGGTAAAAAAGGTGTTTATATTTGCAAGTAATTAATATAGAAAAATTCATAATATTAAAATATATGCCATAAAGTTTCTATTAATATTTTTTTACTAATAAAAGTATATTTAATTTATTATTATTATTAAAAGAATATTTTAAAGTTATATACAAAATATATTTTGAAATGATAACTAAAAATTGGTCTAATTAAATGCATTTTTAATAATATTTTCATTTCATGAAAATGAAAATAAGAATTTAAAGCAAACACATTTCTTAAATGATGAAATTTTGGAAATAAAAATATGAAATGTATTGCATAGATGTGGCATTTATATACACGCAAGTATTTGTTAATGTGTTTTTAAGCGTTTGAAGTTAACATTATCTTTTTGAGTTATTGTCCATTATTCTTTTGAGGTATTTTTCAAAGAATTTAAAGCAAACACATTTCTTAAATGATGAAATTTTGAAAATGAAAATATGAAATGTATTGCATAGATGTGGCATTTATATACACGCGAGTGTTCGTTGGTGTGTTTTTAAGCGTCTGAAATTAACATTATCCTTTTGAGGTATTGTCCATTATTCTTTTGAGGTATTTTTCAATTTAAATTTATTATGAATTCTTACATTTTATATTTTTTTAAAAGGTGCTTTAGTGAGATGAAAAATTTAGATGTTTATTGTAACGCTCCAATTTTTATTAATAATGTTACATATATTGTTGAGTATTTTTCATAACATAATTTGGTCATTTAATTGTATCTTTCACAATTGCTTGAGAAATCACATTATTTACTTTTTTTGAAAGCAAAATCACATTATTTAATTATATTTTTCAAACTTAAGTTTATAATATAGGTTATAGAAAATTGTTGTTAGATTAATAAAATTGAAATCTCTAAAGTTTTCAGCTAAGTTATAACTTCTACGTTTTTAAGTATAATACTCGTAAATGAATAAAAGTATTTATATTTTAATATGTGATCAATTGAGTCAATTTTAGTAAAATTAATGCATATATCAAACATATATAATGTAGACTATAGTTTAAATTTGAAATTTTAATTTCAAAAAAATTAGTTAACATTTTTTCTAACAGTTTAAAACTATACAGTATTAGAAATAAAAAGTTTATAAAAAAAACTCAAATTTTATATTTGAAATAAAATAAAAATATGGATTAAAATTATATAATTTGTTTTGCAAGAAAATCTTAATATTTACACATTACCGAATAGTAATAAAAATTATAAATAAATATTGGTTTTTTATAGTTAAATTGGACGAAGAAAATTAAATAAAATAATATTTTATGAAAATTAAATTTTACTTTTAGAAGAGATTTTACTTTACATTAAAAAAGAAAGAAATCCATTATTACTTTACTAAATTTTTGTTCTTATACTTTGTCTTTGTTCTTTTCCTTTTTGTAGAAAGGAGTTCTTATCCTATTGTAAGAAAATTGTAAAACTAAAAGTTCTTATCATTTCTCTTTAGTCTATTTCCATTTTCATTTCCTTTTTCTACTTCTCAATTCCTTTTTAATTCATCTCACCCACTCGTTGTTTCCTCGATTTCTTCTACTATTCCCTAAATAAATCTCCTTTTTTTTTTCTTTCTTTAGTTTAATTATTTTCTGTTTTTTCTTCCAATAGTATTGATTTAATTTATTTTTAATCCTTTAAATCCTTATATAAGCGACTATTACTCTTGGCTCTTGACCAGTTAAACAATTTAGAGATTTAATTAACTAGTTCATATCTATTTAATTGGTTAATAAAAATCAAACTAATCTTAAACTTTTAAATTTTATACCTTTGATTTTAAGTTGTTTGAAGTTTTATACTTAAAGATCACTTGATGTATTTAAGTAGTCTACCAAAAAGTTATTAAATCAAAATTTCCTTCACCCTATCAATTTTAAAATATAGATTTAATTCTCTAAAGTATTGAAAGAATAACATGATGAATGGATATATAATATCATGTTTTTTATATAATTTTTGTAAAATATTATATCAAAATATAAATAGAACTATTAACGTCCTCTTTTTAAAACCATCTAAAAACTAACTCGCAAATATACCTTTAAGCTTTTAAGTTATCTAATTAATCCATTGATTGATTGTATTTTGTTTTCTTTTCCATTGTATAAATGTTTTTATTTACTCATAATATGGGAGAAGAAGTTACTTCCTTACATTTATTACTATTAAAATTGGTTTCAACTTTAAGAAAAAGAAAGATTTATGGAGGAAACCTACTGGTCCATCCCAAAACAAACTTGCCAGTACTTTGGATTATTGGACTATGTTTCATATGAAACAAAATAACTAAAACAAAATAATTATGAAAGAAAAAAAGTGAAAATAATAACGTGAACTGAAACTCTTAGAGTTTTATAAAAAATAAATATTTATAAATTATAAAGATTGGATCAATTTTAGTGATGATAAATATTAAGATACAGTTATTTTGATGAGTTATTAGGCGATATCGGAGCTCAAGAAAAAAAATTGTCTAAGGGATTTAGGAAAACTTTGATGTAAGGGTTATACTAATAATAAGTTTCGATGAACATAAGAAATATGTTGCTGGTAATATATATTATTAGTTATAATTAGGTGATTGTGTTTACTATATTTTGAATTGATTGAATTGATTGAATCATTTGAGTAAGTCTCTCAATTATTGAAATATACCTTGAATATACTAAAATTAATGAAAATATTATTTTGACTACCCTTGAGTAAACTGTTACTATTGAGTAACTACAAATGTTTTCAATTAATTTTGAATTAATAGTTTTTAATATTATTTTGAATAAGTTATACCATAAAGACGTACAGTTTTATAAAGGAGATTATTTCTCTCTGTCTTTAATTTATCTATGATAGGAAAAACTATAGTAAATTCATTTTCTTTTGGAAAAGGGTGTTTTAACTTATTTTTGTCAAGTTGATTTATGCTTTTGGAATGTGTATTCTTAGTTGGAATTAAGATGATTTCTCATTAGTTGCATTATGAATTATGATTTATGAGTATTAATTTGCTAAATTGATTATTGACCAAGATAATTTAAGTTTGAAATTGGTAAAGTTGATCACTTTACCAAATAGTAAAATATTGTTTCTTATACTACGTCAAAGTATATAAAACTGAGGAGATATTTGATTGGGTCGACCACATACATCTTGATGATTATTAAGTTTCGAATTCCTACCAATAGTCAGTGATAACCACTCTAACTGAGGAAAATTGTACTATTCAACAAGGCCTTACACTTATGTTGAAATAGAAGTCTCCATGAAGTAAGTTTAATAAAGATATTATTTTTGGTCTGTGATAAAGATATTATTACTAAGGTAGTAAAGTAACTGACCGATAATCGTAACAAAATATTATATTATTTTTATCTTAACTTTTGATGAATGATGATTTGTTTGTTCTTGGTTGGTTGGTTTTGTGATTAATTGATCTTATGTGATTATTAGATTCTATATGTATTGATTGAGTGTATCATAATGTGCATGTATATTATCTAGTAAAATATTGTATGTGATTGCATAATATTATGTGTAATTTTATAACATTTTCACAATGTAAACTTATGTAAGAGTATTTTATCCTTATAACAGTTAGATGTAGAATAACATTTATATGAGTGAATAATGAATCTCAAGTTTAAGTTTACTAGAAGACATGTTACATAAAGCATCACTCTGAATACCAATTTTATTGATTAGGAGGCAAGTTTTTATAGGATTCACCATTTTATTAATTTTAAGTTTAAGTGAAATTGTAATCTTAAGATATTTAAATGCGTTGGAAATTTTCAATTTGTAAGTGTTGACCAAAACTATTTGATGCATATATGATATAAGTTGTTTCTGTTATTTGTATTTATATTTGAAGTTTATAAAAAAAATGGTAATTTTTTTTTTCAATTAAAAACAAAAGCAGTAATCATATTAAAGTACATTAATCACTTTTTTTTTATGTTAGCAAAAATAATTTACCATATAGGTATTTATTTAAAATTTATGAATTAAGAGTTGGATACAAAACTTTAACTCCTTTTGTTTTAGACTTTAAAAAATAGTGTTATATTTATAAACTATCTTTAGGATAATTTTCAGTCAAGTGAACCTTTTTAGTGTAGCAAAACAATTTAATTAT
>JBBPBS010000115.1:5382647-5400636 GCA_037974835.1 Cicer judaicum | reverse complement strand
GAAATAACTTTTTCTCAAAAAAAAAAATATCTATTCATTAAAATAATATTTTAAAAATTGGTTTGATAATTGATTTAGCGGGTCAATAAGTCACTAGTCAAATCGCATGACTGAATTAAATTAAATGACTCAATCTTTATAAAGAAAATTAAATTTTTATTGAACTAGAATGAATGAAATGCCTCAATATCTAAAAATTTTTTAAAAATGTTTTTTAAATTTTAATTTTAGATCTAATATATTAATTTTTTAGTGGATATAAGATTTTATTTATAAAGAATAGTATTTCAATTTAAAATTAAATTAAATTAAGAAAAAAATTATATATGACCGAATATTTAGTATTTACTAAATAATCCATAACGATTTCATATATTCTATTTCAATTAATTTTATATTTTGTAATTTATTGTAGATGATTCACATTTGCCGTCACAATATATATATAGATGTCTAATCAGTGAGTTATACTACCATTTGGAAGATGTTCTTCATCTTTTTTCTTGAAATCAAAAGACATGAAAATCTTTTTCATTCTTTTGCTTATTTTCTCTATTGATTTTGGTATGAGTTGTGAAACTTGGATTCATTTTGTGTGACATTTCATGAGTTTATGTTTTTTATACGGAATGTTTTTTTTAGTCATGATGAGTTTGTGTTTCTCTAATTAACCATGTTTTTAGGATTGATTGAATTGCTTTTGTGCAGGAAATCAAGTGCAAATGCTAGAGGCAAAACAATGTAATTATGTGGTTCCTCATTTTTGTTATAAATGGAAGAATTTCATCTGCAAATTATATTGCAAAGGTGTATGTAAATCATTTTCTTCACATGGACGATGTCTCCAAGACGAAGGTTGCCATTGTCATTGTTGTTAAATTAAATTGTTATTGGTGTAAATTTAGAACAAATATATTTGATGTTTTGTTTACGTGATCAAAATGAGTAATACAATAGAAATATTCAATGTGTGACCCGTACGCATAATTATATTAATAAAGTGGTTGCATTACATATCTCTCGTTTTTTTTCTTTCCAATTTCCAATTTGTAGTAGTTATAGTTGTTTGTTCATATTGATTGTTGGATTTTACTAGTGAATATGTCCTGTTTTATATATTCTTCCCAAATATTACCATCGTAGAAGGCACCTAAATCTTTATGCGATGAAAACCTAATAAGAGATGTATTACACTTAAAAGCAATTTTGATTGTGTGACTTAAACTTTTTGCTTGAAAAATTTGGTTCGTGCTTGGATTCTTTATAGCTCTATTAGTGTGATAAATTGCAAGATTTAGATTTAGTAAGAGAAATATAACGGAGTGAGTTGCGACCTAAAATTTCGAGTATTTTTTTAATTTAATTAAGTCGTTATCAAAGTTTATTTTAATATAGAGAAAATTGTTGGTCTGATGATGAAAAAAAAATTATGAGTACAACAATATTTATGATAAGTGACTTCGTTGTTAATTTAAATTTGATATAGTTTAATATCATTGAATTACTACAACTTAGGTGCCTTTAACTATTCCTGATTAGATGTCGCATCTCAATTGGTTTTATTTTATTAGAAGATAATTATTATTTATAGCTTTAGATTATCAAGTTGTCGCAACTTAATGTCTTAAAACTAAGATTAGCAAAATGTAACATCTCAGTCAATCTTTTTACCCACATTAATTTTGAATAACATGAATTGTTATTTTATTAAAAATAATAATAATAATAATAAACCTAATAATGAGTTTATATACATATATAACTCATTAGTGGTTGATGTTGATTGTAGTTGACCTAATACTTAATAAGAGAATAAAATATCAACTATTATAACCACACACACAAAAAAAAACTAAAAGAATTGAATAAAACTTATAGAAAAACTTAAACTAAATCAAAACTCAAATGTTTGTATGAGAGCAACATGTTTTTTAATTGAACAAAAAAATGGAAATAAAATAAATGTGATAAATGAAACACAATCTCTGATTCATTTTTTGTTTTCAATTTATAAACAAAAATGATGAATGTTTGTATCCATAGAATAAAATTGAGTTATGAATTATTGCTTATTTTTGTAAAATAAATAGGTTTGCTAAGATAAATCTAGAAAATAGATGATGCACCTTTTAATTGCTTGCATATATGGTAAAAAAGTTGTAGCCGTTTTAGAAAGAAAAACAAAATAGACATATATACAAGAAAAAATTGCAGCTATTTTAGAGGGGGAAAAAGCCAAAAAGGATGTAAAGATGAGTTGTATAAAAGGAAAAATTACAGTTGTAATGATGTAAGGAGGTTGAAAAGATGGAAGAGAATGCTAACACTGGAAAAAAGCCAGAGACAACCAGAATTAGAGGCAGAGTTAGAGTCAGAGGCAAAACCACATAGAACCAAAATCATAATTAGAGGCAAAATTAGAACTAGAATAAGAGGTAGAACCAAAAGGAACAAAGACCAGAGACAACTAAAACCAAAGACAGAGTTAACTAGAGCCAAAAAAGAACCTAAACCAAAATCAGAACCATAATCAAAAAGTCAAAGACATAACCATAACTAGAGAAAACTAGAACCATGGCCAAAGAGAACCATCAACCCTTTTTATGGCAACTATTAAAATTAAATGTATGACTTATTTTTTAAAAAAATCATTTGATCGGACAAAGTTGAGGTACTAAAAAGTGAATATCAACACACTTGATCCCTTTCATAGGAATGATAATATTAATATTTCTTGCCATAAGCAGCCAAAAATCAAATATTTCATGTTTATTTTATTTTTTAACTTCCAAATATAATTTTCTCCTAAAATAACCTTCCAATTTGTTTTTATAAGTGCATGCTAAGGATGAGTTTTGTTGTTACTGTGAATTTGCTATAATTTTCCAATCGCAAATAGAGCAAGAAAGGCTGGCTCATTACCTACAAAAAAACTACCTTATACTTGCTCTCAAATAATTTTATATATAGATATTTCTAAAATGATTTTGTCCTTTAATTTATCAGATTTGATTTTTCATATCTTAAGATAAATTAATAATATTAATAAAAAATATATTTAATTTTTTTGAATAAATATACATTATAAATTGAATTAGTTCTTTTTATATATCCTCACCTCTCATCTTCCAATTTTGCATCTTTACATTTTTATTTCTCCTCGTTGAACTTTTATTTTATAGATTTAATTTTGCGTTTTGCTTTCTCTTATTTTTCACTCTCTCTTTTTTCTCTTATCAACAAGCTTTTAATCTCACCATGTTTTGACATATATTGTGTATAGATAAAATTAAACATATTAACTATTTATTCTAAATTTATAAAAAATTCTAAAAATATACCACCAAATTTGTAAAAATAAGAAAAATAGCATATATAAAAAGTTTTATTATTTATTTAATAATTAATCAAAATTCATAAATAAAAGGAAAATAAAAAATATAAGAAAAGATCTACATATTATATATATACACACCAAAATGGTTATATTTTATTCCAAGTTTAGAAAAAGATATGTTTTATTAATATGCCACTACATTTGTCAAAAATAAGATTCACGTTTTATAAGATGCTAAAAATGAACATTTTAGAAGTAAATATTTATGAGGAAATTCTATTAAACACAATATTTTACACAAAACTTTATTTTAATATTTGTAACTAATTATGTTCTAACACCTACTAATACATCACAAAGATTAATAAATTCATATTTTAAATTTTATTTATTTTGTAATAATTTAATTTTTTAATGGAGTAGAGAAGCATTAGAGAAAACATGATTTTTGTTTTCTTCATTCAAACATAAAATAAACAACCTTTAATAACTCAAACACTACAATAAACAAAGAATGAACAAAATTATTTAATGTGGAATGTTGATGACTTGCATGTTTTCGGCTACATAAAAAATAAATGGAATGAGAAAGGGTTAGTGAATAAAACAAATTTTTTCTCAAAATTGAGAAAATAATGTTAGAGAATAATTATAATTAGAATACCATATTAAAATTATTGATTTAAAACATTGATAGAAAAGAAATAAAAAAAATAAATTAAATCATACTGATATTATATATATAATCAATTATATCAATTGTTATATAATTATTTACATAGTATTACATTAAGGTCAGAAATAGTCTACTTGAAGAGATTAAACAAAGAGTTATTTTCTAGTAACGAGTGAAGGTAAAGATACTTAAAATAGAGATTTAACTTATTCAATTCCAACCAGAACCTTGTTGCACTGGTTGTAAAACGAAAATCAACATTAACATCAATTATAATTTAAAAGAGCAATGTTGAATGAAAATAACTAAAGAAATTAAAATAAAATATTTAGAAAATGTAAAGAACAAAAGCCTATCTTTGGCCTAGAAATTAAAATACCTCTGGCGTAATATTGAGAGGAATCACATGTAAATTTTAATTAGTAATTTATAAAATGAATATTTCAGAGTTCAGAAAATCATTTACTGTGATTTCTAGAAATGAAACACGAGAAGCGTGAGGAGAGAGAAAAAAAAGATAAAGAGAATCTTTATGGTTATTGAATCAGAAGGACACAATATTCAACTCCACAAGGTTTGAATTGGAAACACCTCCATGAAACTTTCGTGACCACTCATAAAAAATAAGCCAGCAAACATGCTTGTGTCACATTAAACATATATATATATATATATATATATATAAATCCTTATTCCCAAACAAAAAGCAAATAACCAAATCTCATGGATCCCACATAATTCATGCCATAAACATAAACCTTAAACAAAGACTCAAAAAGAAGCATCAAGCTTTGTAATCTTTTAATAAATTTTAAAAATTGCTTAATCCAAATTTTGGTCTAATAAACTATGTAGTCCTCCTATCTATGGACAAAACACACAATTAACACTAGTAAATAAATTATACTTAAAAAACTATAAAATATTTCACCTAGCTTTCTCCTTTCACATGTGCCTTATACTTAATAATTCCCAATATGTAATTTAATTTTGCTAGAGAATATTGCAACATTTTGAATCGGTCAATATGGCTTAATGTCAGCATGACTAAAATCAACCCACTCATCAAAGCAAAAGCTTGGACCAAAATCACCAACTTTGTCATGGCAGTTATTAAGACCATTGACATGATCATATGGAAATCCAAAGCCAAAATCCAATAATGGGTCCACAGATTCATGATCACCTACTTGATCTTGAAGCAATTCACAATTGTTGCTCACTTCAATGCTTGAACAATCTTGAGACATTGACACCATAGGATTAGTATTATTGTTGTTGTTGTTACTTGTACCAATTTGTGAGACAACAACATCATTGACACTTGGATTATACAATTGATCATGAATTTGGTCAAAACCCACGATTTTTTCATTATTGTTAAATCCATAATTAGCATCATAATTATTATTGTCTAGCATAATTGGTAGTGGTGAGGGTGGAGAATATTGAGTTTGTGAAGTAGGAAAATATTGTGGATTTTGAGTTGGTGATGGGGTTGAAGGGTGAAAAGTGTCATTTTGAGTCATTGGTTTGATGGTAACTTTTCCTGCTATAATTTTCTTCTTCAATTTTGTGTTCCAATAGTTTTTCACATCATTGTCTGTTCTGCCAGGTAGTTTTGATGCTATGGCAGACCATCTGCACATAACACACAAATTTCATCAGTATTCAAAACTTTGAGATATATTCCACAAAAGTGCCAAAACTCACTTTTCTACAAAGATAAATTTCAATTTTAAAAAATATTTTAGGAATTAAAATTATCATCAATTAGAATAATATTAATAATTATTTTATAATTTTGATAGAGAGATCTAAGTTCTATTTCTTAAAATTACAAGATCAAATTTTTAATGTTGAATTGACATTATTAAAATAAAACAATAATATATTTACATAAAAAATTAACCTTAATAATACATATATATGCATAAATAATCACGAGTATAATAAAATAATAATATATTTATAGAAATTTTAAAAAAGAATTACACCTAAATAATACACGTAATATAAATAATCACGACAAGACAGGAGTATGATAAAATAAGAAATTCTTCCGACTTTCACCCCAATCCAAAATTGAATTTATATGTGTATAACTTGTTTTAAAGTGGTGGAGGAGAATTGATTCTAAGTAATTTAGAATTATGACGAGTAACTTTTGATTCTAAACATAATTTTTATATTTAAATTTATTTTTAAATTAATTTTTATATAAATATATTTAAACTTAAATTAAAGAAAATAATATATGGTACGAATTAAATTAAATAAAGTTGTAGTAGTTAGCACTTAGCAATCATATATTATAACAAAAATTATATACTATATAATATTCTCTCAATGAATTACAGTTTAACAAAAAAAGAATTTAAATAATATTATTCTAATATAATTTTAATTATTTTTTTATATACTACTCTTCAATAATTATTATATAAATAATTTTTAAAATATTATTATATTTTACATTAATAATAGTAAAAATTCGTTAATAATTAAGATGAATAATAAAATAAAACAATTTTTTTAATTATTATATTTTTTAATATTTGTGTAAAATTTTTAATATCCATCATTGTGACACGAATAGATTCATAAAGTATGTATAACAGCTAGCTATGATCAATGTTTATAGTGATCCTAATTTGGAACTTATTATATAGTGATAATATATAGTACATCTAAATGAAATAATTTGGAAATACTTGCCTGCTACCCATTTGAGCATAGAGGGTGCAAATGACAGAGTCCTCTTCTTCAGTAAAGCCTCCATGTCTGATGTCTGGTCTAAGATAATTCAGCCACCGTAAACGGCAACTCTTGCCACACCGTTTAAGCCCTACATACATATCATAAATTAATTATAAATCATGATTCCACCATTGATATATATACTACTAGTTCAAAAAAAAATGAATTAGTCTTCAATTGTTTCCCCTCTAACACTCATCATTGAATTAGTCCATAGAGTCGTAATTTATAGGTAAAAATTTGATCTTCTAATTTGAAGGGACATATTTACAATTTAATTAATAATATTTTTTTTTATAAATTTGACTTAGTCTTCAATTTTTTATTTTTTAAATATATAATTTTTTCTATAATTTAATATTCTTTTTTAATAAAGTATCCAAATTTCTTTGACTAAATCAAAATGGTAAACTGGGAGATTCATTAACAGGCAAGAACAGAGGAACTTCAATCATTGTGTATTATGATTCTCAAAAGCAATTTATATCTTTTCCAAGTATAATAAAAAAAAATGCTGAAAATATATGTTTCTTATAACAGGCTCGGAAATTACATTTGCAAGAAAATAATTAAAAAAAATGCAGAAAATACATGTTAATGATAACAACAAATAAACAATCATACTTTCAAGGATAAAAATAAAAAAAATAATAAAATAATTTTCCATCTGAAATAAATTTTTTCTTTGACTTTGATGTATGTTGATTACCCTTCAAACGGCAGAAAAATCATGACATTTTGTTTTGACAAAAACAAAATCATGCAGTTAACATTTTTTTTAAAATTGCTTAGTGAAAAGGGGTATCCAAGAAAAGTCATAAAATTTCTCAAAAAAAAAAAAAATAGTTATAAAAAATTAAAATAATAATGTATGAAACAATGGGAAGAGCAACAAAAAAAAAAATACCAGCTTTTTGGGGCAATGCAATCCAACTTCCAGAAGTGCCATGAATCTCTAAATAACTTTTGAGTGTTGCATCTTCATCAGGAGACCATGGTCCTCTCTTAACATTTTCTTTGTCACAACATGGAGATCTTCCCATGGAGTTGAACAGAGAATTGCAGAAAAATGACTTTGAAAACAACCACCTTTGGTGAAGATGTTTTAAAGATGGTGGCAATCTAAAGCAGATGAACCTAGTCAACTACAAGACAAAACTGTGTGTTATGCATTGTGACAATTAATAAGTCATATATGCATGAAACTGTCAAAAAAGTTTGTGAAATAAATTCAATTTGGTCTAAAGTTATTGTCTTATTTTATTTTTTTATTGTTGGTCTAAAGTTATAATATTGTTTATTGTTGGAATAAATCTTTCTTTAATAATTTTACCCATATTTATTGTGACTTTTATTTTTAATGTTTTAAATATTATTTTTATTTGTTTATGTGATATATATTAATATTATCAACTAGCATATTTTTTTTCAACTGATATTATTTTAAGGATACACTCAATAGTTGACTTATCGTACAATTTAAATATAGTAAAATTTTCAGTCACTATCCATAGAAATTTATATTTATCATTAACTAAGCTGAATTATATATAATTGATCTGAGACTGTTTAAGATTTTGACTATTTCTTATTGTTGAAAACTATATATAAATTATTTTTACTTTTTATAAACTTCCTCTCAATTTTTTTATTTACTAAACTTGAATGGGTTGAGTGACAGGAATTCCTTAAGCATTGTATAACAGGAAAAACAATTGAAATTTAAGTAAAAAGTCTCGAATTCAAAACTCGAAAATTAACATAATTCTATTAATTTATTAATATTTGTTTATAATTTTTTTTATGGTATGTCACTTTTTTCTCCAAAAATAATTTCTGTACATATGGTATGTAGGATTGATTTTGTTTTTTTAATATGATAACTGCATTCAATATCTGCATTTATATATTAATCTTATAAAAAGTAAACATTCTTTAATTATTGAAAATTTAATTACATGTTATTTTTCATACTTTTTAATATTAAATTTTATTTCTAGAAGTTGTTTTTAATATTTTTATATCATATATATTTAAAATTATTTTCAAATAAGTTAAAGCACATTAACTTTTAATAAAATATATAAAACACATATTTTTACATATATTAATGTTGAATAAATATTTTAAAAAATTATTAGTAAGGAATCTTAAAGTATAAATTTTAATATTTTATTTGACTCTTTTATGATTTTATTTGAGAAATGTACTCTATTATTAAAAAAAGATGAATATTAAATTCATTTATCTTTCATAAAGTTTCATTGGTAATATATTTCATTGTTCATTTACACAAAAATTATTAAATGTTATCAACATTTTTTTTAATAAATATAGTTTAATTAATTTTTACTTATAAGTCATTTCAGATGTAGAGCACTTTTGAGATATTATATAATTTTTAGTTTTTGCTATCATTTGTAAAAGATCAATAATTAATTAGTGGAAGTGACTGTCCTTCGTTTACACAAAAATTATTAACTATTATCAATAATTTTTTTTAATAAATATAATTTAATTATTTTTTTCTTCTTATAAGTCATTCGAGATGCAATACACTTTTGAGATACAATATATTTTTTAGTTTTTGCTAACATTTTTAAAAGGTAGTTAATTTAGTGGAGGTGACTGTCGCAATTTACTATAAGTAGAACTGTCATTGAATGGACTTTAAAAGATATGAAACTAATTTATTTTGTATCAACGTCATTAATCAAAATAAACTATATTTTCTACATATTTTTATTGATAATCTGACTTAGATAAAATCTACATTTTAACAAAGATACCCATTAGAACATAGAATAGTTGAAAATTTTAAAACTTTGTATTTGTTGTATCTGTCCGAACGTTGACAATGTGATTTTCGATAGATATACTCCTCATAAATGTGATTCAAAATAAACTTCTAATTAATTCAAACTTCAATATCATCTATTATTCTTGTCACATCACAATTGTGATTCAAATTGCCCCATTTTTTTTATAAGAAAATTTGTCCATTTTTATAAGAAAATTAACAATAAATTTGAAATTAAAATTTCTCTATTGGAAGAGTATAAAGACATATCGTTTAACTATTTAAAAATACATGGACTAAAATAATATCCTACTTATATAATAATAACTAAATATGCAATTAAACCTTGATAGTTTCTATTCCAACACGCTAAGTCATCTAAAAAATACATTTATGAACAAAAACACAATTTATGATTTAGAAGTATATTTTTAAATAAAAACACAAATTTCTATGTATAGGTATGCTTTTAAGAAATGTGAAAGGTATAAAAAGAATCTCTCTTAAAATTTTTATAGTTTTTTTTCTTCTCTTTATGCTCTTAAACATTTGATGTGCATTTTAATTTAACAAAAAAAAATGGATTGGTAATTTTAACAAACATTTTTTAGAGCTTTTGAAAATTTAGGGGTGAAGCTGTCAAAATGAGTCGGATCTAACGGACTAAGTCAATCGGCCCACTTTCTAGTATAGATCAGAATGTAAAAAGATAACTTAAAAACAATATATTCTTTTTAGTCCCACAAATTTAGTCTATATTAAAAATAGATGAATATTCATCCAATCACCCAGTTTATTTATTTTATCAGATTTTAGCTTTTCAACAGTGTATTTGTAGGTGTGAAAGCAAAATCAAGAGAACCGATAAACATTAACCTTAAAAATGAGGTTGGTTAAAAATGAGGTCAGATTCCAATTGGACCTTTTGGATTTGGGCTGGTCCATGTTTACAAGGAAAAACGTTTTTTTTTTTAAAAGAAAAATGAATTGCACCCAAAAAATTTATTCTCCCATCTCCAATGCTCTCAAGATTAGCCAATTTAAACGTATATTTTATCAGAAAAACACACTTTGATCAATCCAATTATATATTTTGAAAGTTTTTGAGAAACTACTTTGCACTAATGAGCCCAAGATCCATAGCAAGGGTTGTCAAGCCCAATAAGGATTTCACTACAAAAGCAGCCCAAAAAAGTGAACGCAAATTTCGAAACCATTTTTAATTATTTTCCCGTCCGAATTTCTGAAAGCGCTGAAAGTTCAATTCCACAAGTCGAATACGTAGGTAATTGGAAGTGTACTTATATTTTTCAAATGCATACTTATTACGGATAGAAAAGTGGTTTGCACCTAACACTGCAAAATCTTGTAATCTAAGTTTCACACAAATTGGATGGGATCTTTTTTAAAGTTAAATTAATTAACCAAAAGAATCATTCCTTAGCCTTCGATCATCACTTAACCTTTCATTCCAATTCAAGCATTACTAATCTGCAAGCCAAAGCAAAAACCACAGATACAAAACCAAAAACAAAAACAGAAAAAGGAAAAATAATTATACAAGAAAAACGGTGATCTCAAAGTTTTGAATTAAATTATGAAATATGAGTGGGAAGAAAATTTGCTGGTTGGTCCCTCAATTTTCCTTAGCCTTCACTCGCAAATTTCGTAAGCGAGTGTGTATATATATTTGATGAAGAGGTTCTTCACAAAGTGTGTCCCAAAGTTTCACTCCCACTCGAAGCACAAGAAATCTCACTCTCAGGTAATTTACTTATTTACCCTCCTAAGTTATTTTTTTCCGGTTAAATGTAGTTGATACAGTTTTAATCGCAATGAGATTGCGTTGTTAAAGATATAAAGAATCTTGATATCAAGTAGGACTCATATTTCATATTAAAGACGTGTCGGTCTACGAAGCAAACACCTTTAGAATTAGGCGTGTCGCGGTGTCCAACACTAGTGTGACACCACATACATGTGTATCCAATTTTTTTCTTCTTCTTTAGTTTGACACACATCCGACACATCTACGGGATTTAAAATGCATCATGTTTAGATTTTCAGTAGTAAATAGATGAATGAACATGAAAAAGAAAAACTAAGGAATTTGGCAGCACATATGTATATTTTGACTCTCAATATAGATATTTTATTTGTAGTGTTCATATTTTATTTGATTATAATAAATAAATAACTATGCGTGTGTGTCTTATGTTTGTGAGTGGTGTCCGTGTCAGAGTCTATGTTTCATAGGTGTCAGGTATCCAACATTGATACGACATTAACACATTGAATGCATTTGATATATAACTTATTATTATAGATATTTACGTGTCTCTGTCTATATCACCTACGGGTCAATATGTGTGTTTGTGTTATGTCAATTGTAGACTTTTCTTTTAAATTTTTATTAAAACCCTGGCCATTCGATGTAATAAGAGATCAAGCTTTTTAGATATATGTTTCAAGTTTCACCGTATATTTTTGTTTTTGCTGCAAAGTGTACCTATGATTGTAGCTATTTTGTTTGTTGAAATTCTTGTAAGATTGAACGGTATCTATATATTAAGATGTTTGTGAATTAGTCGGAATCAATGCCAACCGATTAAGATGGTAGAAGTAACATAAAGTAAATGAAGCATTGTTCATATGGTAAAAAATATATAGCATGAAGGTAAAATTTGGTGTTGGATCACCTATTGAAATGGGATAAAGCCTAAAAATAGTTTATAAGCAATGACACTCATCACCTTATAATCAGTTTTGTAAAGAAGAGTAAGGCTTAATATAAAACCTAAAATGGTATTAGAGTTTATTCATTCAGTCTACACACCGAATTACCCATGCATCACGCCTAATAGTTAGGTCCAGTATAAAAAATCTAATATCTTGTGTGCACTTAGTGGTAGGAGTGTTGAATTTCTAGCCTCTATTTGTTGTACTATTTATGGAAGTTTCAAATGGGAGAGTTCTTCCAAATGTGTTAAACACACACGCAAAAGAACACATCACTAGCTGTGTCATTTCAGGCAAAGAGTTTCTTCTTGGTATTTAGCATCATTGTTTTATTTGACAGATAATGGCAGGAAACATGTCTGGTCCAAGTGGGAGCAAGGCTGCTAATATTTTGCTGAATCACGACTTCTCTGGTGGGCTGAATTCTTGGCGTCTCAACTGCTGCAATGGCTATGTAATTTCAGCCGAAGCAGGTGATCAAGGTGGAATTTCGATGGAGTTGGAACGTAATTATGCTGTTATCACTGACCGAAAGGAATGCTGGCAAGGTCTTGAACAAGATATCACAGACAAAGTTTCCATTGGTTCCGCATACATGGTGTCCGCTTTTGTTGGAGTATCTGGCCTTTCTCAGGGATCTGCTGATGTTCTAGCTACATTGAAACTAGAATATCATGATTCAGCTACACATTATGTGTTCATTGGAAGGTATAAAAAAAATTGGAATTTCATTACATCTTGTTTTAAAGAAATTGAGGAAAACTCCCTTACATGTTTACAATTATTTTCTGCAGAACTTCTGTTAAAAAAGGTAGCTGGGAAAAGTTGGAAGGAACATTTTCACTGTCTACTAAGCCAGATCGGGTTATATTTTATTTCGAAGGACCTGCTCCTGGAGTTGATTTGCTTATAAGATCAGTAGAGATCAACTGTTCCAGTCCAAATAACAATGTATATCTACTATCATGCATGACATTATGCATTTCAATACTGTTATTTCTTTATGCAATATTGGCAAAATCTTTGTATGTAGCAACGGCACTAAACATATGACATGTCGGTGTCTTGTCTGGGGTCAGTGTCTGTGTTAGTGCTTAATAGAAATCTTCTACTGTTGGCTGAACACCAAGCTCATACCTGTGCATTGGTTATTACTTCTTTAATTTGTAAATTGAACTTGCAAATGAGCCTATGATGGTTTCACTCAAATTGTTAAAGTTAAATCTTTATCTTTTAACAAGTACTAACTTGTGTACCTTTTCCTCTTATTTTTAAAGGCTACAAGCACAAAAGGATGTGTTTCTACTGGAGACGAAAACATCATAATAAATCCTCAGTTTGAGGATGGCCTGAATAATTGGTCAGGAAGAGGCTGCAAGATTGTGTTGCATGATTCCATGGCTGATGGTAAAATTGTTCCAAAGTCTGGGAAATTCTTTGCGTGTTCAACAGAACGAACACAAAATTGGAATGGAATTCAGCAGGAGATAACCGGACACGTGCAGCGCAAGCTTGCCTATGAGATTACTGCTTTAGTTCGGATATACGGCAACAATGTCACTAATGCCGATGTACGGTCTACTGTGTGGGTTCAAACACCAGATCTCCGAGAGCAGTATATAGGCATTGCAAAGTTAGTCCTTAAATTATTTTTTGCTATTTATGTTTTTCAGATAGCCTCCTAAAGCATATGATTTTCCTGTTTATTATTCTTGAAACTTTATAAACATAACAAAAAGAAATTTGTTATGTTATGTTTCAGCCATGAATTTTATAATTAGCGAAAATAGAAACCTTACTTATGTAGCATTTGTAGTAGTTTCTGAATTCTGAACAAAGCAGGTGTTTTCTTAAGTGTGCAGGCAACAGATACAGATTGGGTGACAATGCAGGGAAAATTCCTTCTAAATAGTTCACCGTCAAAAGTGGTTCTTTACTTAGAGGGCCCTCCTCCTGGCACTGACATTCTTGTCAATACTTTGGTTGTAAAACATGCTGCTAAAACACCTCCTTCAACACCACCAAATGTGCAGGTTGGACTTCTGATTCATTTTCTGTAAATTATATTAGTAAAGTTAATGTAAAGATTGTTACATTTTTTTGGTAAACCAAGGTATCCCCTACAAGCAACTGTGGAGACTAATTGTTTGAGGTAATTGAGATCCATGTAAGGGGTTAAACTCTCTAAACATATGTTTTTCCATACCTACCGGTCAAGAAGGGATCTAATCATCTACCGTTTGTGTCACTATGTTGCTAATGTAAAGATTGTTCTGAGCAGTCAACAACCAACGTAAAATATACTCAAATCTATATGCACAAATCAATATACTTTAATAATATTAATGTTAGTTATTTATAAATTTTCTTTGTCCAAGCATTGGTTAAGAACTTAGCTGATGCGTTAGTAAACTTCGGTTGCACTGTTGATTTTGTATGTTTTTTGAGCACTTAGCAATTGATTTTATTTTGCAGAATGTTGCTTTTGGGGTAAATGTAATTGAAAACAGCAATCTATCTGATGACACAAAAGGATGGTTTCCTCTTGGTAATTGCACTTTAAGCGTTAAAACAGGTTCTCCACATATAATTCCACCAATGGCAAGAGATTCTCTTGGACCTCATGAGCTCCTAAGTGGCCGCTACATACTTGTAACTAACAGAACACAAACTTGGAATGGTCCTGCTCAGGTGATCACTGATAAATTGAAGCTCTTTTTGACTTATCAAGTATCGGCTTGGGTCCGAATTGGTTCTGGTTCAAATGGGCCACAAAATGTGAATGTTGCACTTGGTGTTGACAACCAGTGGGTCAATGGAGGACAAACTGAGGTTTCGGATGACAGATGGCATGAAATTGGTGGATCGTTTAGAATTGAAAAACAACCATCAAAAGTTATGGTTTATATCCAAGGTCCTGCTTCTGGTGTGGATTTTATGATTGCTGGACTTCAAATTTTCCCTGTTGATAGACATGCAAGGTTTAGATATTTAAAGATGCAGACAGACAAGGTGACATGACATCTTGTTTTATTATACTTTATTTATAATGAAATTTACATATATATCAGTTGGTATAGGATTTATGATGCTTTGTATTGTTTATATATGAGTTCTATAATTTATATATCTGTTTTCCGTACTGAAGATCCGGAAGCGTGATGTTGTCCTGAAATTCCCCGGGCTAGACTCTAGCAGCTACCCTAACACCACAGTGCAAGTTAGACAAATGCAGAACGATTTCCCGATCGGAACATGTATCAGCAGATCAAACATTGACAATGAAGATTTTGTCAACTTCCTTGTGAAACACTTCAACTGGGCTGTGTTTGGAAATGAGTTGAAGTGGTATTGGACTGAACCACAACAAGGGAATTTGAATTACAAAGACGCCGATGATCTTTTAAGCCTGTGCCAAAAGTACAAGATAGAAACTCGCGGACACTGCATCTTCTGGGAAGTGGACGGAACCGTTCAACAATGGATTAAATCACTGAATAAAAACGATTTGATGACAGCCGTTCAAAACCGCTTAACCAGCCTTCTGACTCGATACAAGGGTAAATTCAGTCACTATGATGTTAACAATGAAATGCTGCATGGTTCATTTTACCAAGATAGATTAGGGAAAGATATAAGAGCAAACATGTTCAAGATTGCAAACCAATTAGATCCGTCTGCTACATTATTTGTGAATGATTATCATATTGAAGATGGATGCGACACGAGATCATGTCCTGATAAGTACATTCAACACATTCTTGATTTGCAAGAGCAAGGTGCCCCAGTCAGTGGAATTGGAATTCAAGGACACATAGATAGTCCAATCGGGCCTATCGTTTGTTCTTCACTTGATAAATTAGGTATTCTTGGTCTACCTATATGGTTTACTGAGCTTGACGTGTCTTCTATGAATGAATTTGTGAGAGGTGATGATCTTGAAGTTATGCTTAGAGAAGCGTTTGCTCACCCTGCTGTAGAAGGCATAATGTTGTGGGGATTTTGGGAGTTGTTTATGAGTAGGGACAATGCACATTTGGTGAATGCTGAAGGTGACATTAATGAAGCTGGGAAAAGGTTTCTAGCTTTGAAACAAGAGTGGCTATCTCATAGTCATGGTCATGTTGATGACCAAGGTCAATATAATTTTAGAGGGTTTTATGGAACATATAATGTTGATGTTGTGACACCATCAAAGAAAATTTCTAAGACATTTGTGCTTGACATAGGTGATTCTCCATTGGTGGTGTCCTTTGATTTATAAGTAAAAGCATATTGTTATGAAAGAATTAATGTGTGTCTACTTTTATCATTGAGTTTGATGAAACACAATGGTGTTGTAAATTGTAATGTTGTCTCTATTGGGTTCTGCCACTTTGGCAAATAAATAAAATTGTTATACTTGTTGGTCATTCTAATGTTATACTAGTTGCTTTTAGTTGCAAACTTTCCCATCATGTTTGATAGCCACGATAACATTGACATTGTAGGATAAATTATTATCATGACTTTATAGTTGAATTTTTATATTGAATAGGAAATAAGTTAGAAACCAATAAGATATAGTATAAAAATAGTTTCTATATTTACTTTTATAATATTAATTTAAAATATAAAAATTATTAAAAATCAAATAAAATAAAACACCAGTGCTACAATAATATATTTTACTTAGGATGTATATATTTTTTTTTAAAAAAATTTAAATTTAAATTAAAAATAAAAAGCCGCTTGATAATAGTTAGAAAGTTAAAACTCTAAATAATACAAAATGCAATAAAAAAGTTTAAAATCAAAATTATTTTATTTTACATCTTTTGAAATACTGCAACCAAAAAAACATTACTCAAAATCAAATCATGGAAAAAAGAATGATTTATTTTTTAATTTATATATCACATGAAAATCTGGAAAAATTTAAATTTAAAAAAGTTTTAGTTTTTTTAATTTTATGATCAAATAAAGACCAATCTTTAGATAAAAATATGACCGAATCTTACCAAAATGATCATAATTTTAACCATCCTGTAATTTTGTCTCATATTTCCTTTTACTACTTATTCTTAGAATTAACATTATCATAGTGATTTAAGATTTCATTTCGGTGATGGTTTTGAAAAAAAAAAATCAATTAAGAGAAAAAGGAATATTAATATTAAATCATAAAGATAAATTCATTATTTTTTTATATATAATCCCAAAATACAACCAAGTGAATCTTTTTAAGATTATACACTTGTTTTTAGTAATTAATGAAGATTTTAATAATTACTGTAACCAAATACTTTCAAAATACAAACTCAATTACGAGTTTGAGTCTTAAAAATTTGTGTTTGATGGATATGATAAGAATAAATTATTATATTATGTTTGAATTCAATATTTGATAACTAGTATAACCAACATGGTATGAAAAAGTTAATCTAAAATTATATTTTATCATGTTTCTTTAGTTGAAATTTTTATCTTGAATATGAGTTCGTAAGAAACTAACAAGATACGAGAAAAATAATAATTTACTTAATTATCCTTATAATTTAAAATATAAAATATAAAATTAAAATATAAATATAAAAATATAATATAAAATATAATAATGTAAATCTAATCAAATATAAATATAAAATTAATTAATAGAGTTTGCTATTAAACTTAAATATGAAATACTAATAATTAA
>JBBPBS010000115.1:5338902-5382183 GCA_037974835.1 Cicer judaicum | reverse complement strand
TTTACTAATTTCTATGAATAGTTTTAAATATAATTTTTTTTTTATTATTTATTTAATTTTTTAGTTTTTTTGGGTTAATTTATAATATTTTAAATATAAAAAAGTTAATTTTAAAAAAACTAATATATAATTAGTCATAATAGAAATTTTATTATTTAAATATAATATATCATATCATAATGAAATGAAATGTGTATTAAACAAAATAAAATATTAGTTTGTTTATTACTCTCTTAGTTATCAAATGTATATATGATATGATAATTATTATTATTATTGTATACTAACTTTATCCATATTTATAATATATTATGTATTTATGATATCACGTGCTTCATGATCAAACGATCTCAAATACTTATATAAACATGTCCTTCAATTTAAAAATTAGACACACGTAACTCTTACAACAAAAAAAAAAAACTCACACTCTGTTTTTTTATAACTCTTTTAAACTTGTTTTGCAACTAACTTTGTGAATTAATGGCTCACAATGGAAATTATGCTCCTGCGAAGTCACCAACCGTGCTTGCATTGAAACACAATTGTGGAATATCTTTGAATGATTGAACCCTTGAAGAAGAACGTACTCTTCAAGAAGGACTTATTGAGTGAATTGTTAGGCTCTCTTATTGTTCCTCTTTGTTTAACAACTTCATTAATGTTACATAGAACTAATAAAATTTGGTATAGTCACCGAATGTCTCTCATAGTCTCATGTATGTTAATAGTGTAATAACAAATATTTTCTTTTGAAAATTTTAAATTTAATTCGAATGTTTGATATGTGGCTAATAGTTTTGTTGCAAGGTTTTTTATTTTCAATTAAGCACCGATTTTTTTTTTCTTTGCATACACTAAAACCTTCACCTTAAATTATTTTACTTTGGAGCTAATATTTGTGAGAAATCCGGTGATATTCATATTGGTCACAACTTACCAAGTGTTTCTTGATATTAAAAAATATATAAATTTAATGGATTGATTTAAAGTTTGAATTTTGAGAGACTTTTTAATTGAAAATATAAATATTTACTCATTCAACAATCTCACTTACATATTTAATACATTAAAATGCGAGTATATTAGTGAAAATTAAATTTCTAATTTTATTTTTAAATTTTATAATTTACTACGTTAAAATTAACATTTTATAACGTGTATTTTAATATATATTTTTTTTTACTAAAAATACTTTTGTAAAATTAATAGATGATATAAAAGCGTTTTTATAACAAGCGTTTTATCCTTTTATAATATTATATTTATATATTTAAATTTTTATTTATTTTATATTGTAATTCTTTTTATTACCTAATTTTTTGGTATACTTTTGGTGCAAGTAATCAAGTCATTTATTTGAATGAAAATTCCAATTTCTTTTACTTGTAGAGTTGCATCATGTTCTATCACAACTCTATGCAAAAATATCAACGAAGGTAGGGACTAGGTTGAGGTAGCATTGCGAGTCAAGCGGACGAATGTAAGCTAAATAATTACTTTCTTGAGATATGTATTATACCATTGTATAAACATTCACTAGCTAAGGTTACTTATAAATTAAAATATATTTCTATGATGGTCTTTTCTTCTTGAAAAAAATATAGTATACCATTGAAAAAGGTAAATGTAAATCTTTTATATACAGTAATTAATAAGTCTTCTCTATTTTAAACTGAAATATTATTCTCTAATACTAAATATTTTAAATAAATAAAAAGTTTAATTAATGAGTGGTGTTGGCCACTTAAATTTGGGTATTTTTAAAGTCAAAGTTGCTAATATACTATATGTTTACAGTTTAAACAATATAGAGATTTGATAATGACATGTTTGGTTTGCATTTTTCTAGAGACAAAAAAAATGGCAAAAAAATGGTTTGCATTTTCCTTAGTAAAACAAAATGGTACATTTGATATTTATATTATTATATATGAGTGTGCTTTTGTGTTTCAAGACCTATTTATGTGTTAGGCTTGTACCATGCAAACGTTCAGACAACAAAAAAACTTTGAATCACGTTTTTTTTTTTTACTCAACTAGAATGACATTCTATATTCCCTCATTGTTATTGATAGAATAATATTATTTCATTTTTTATTCAATTAGAATGACGTTATATATACCCTCTTTTTTTTACTTTAAATATTAACCAATTTAACACATTGGTTTTAAAAAGAAATGCTATTATTTTAAAAAATAGAGAAGAAAAAAATTGTTATTCTCTCCATTTCATATTAATTGAAATATTTGCAAAAAATAATTCACTCTTTAAATTTTCAATATTATTTATTGTACTATTAAGCTAATATTATTTGTATCATTTTAATGCAATATTTTATACAATACATTTATGTTATTAATAATGCACCAATAATTAACAAAGTTAATTTAATAAATATAATATTTTTTTTTATCTTCTTTCTTTTATATATTTTTTTAATATATGTAAAAAGATCAAATTATTCAATTATTTTAAAATAGAAGAAATATTAATTAAAATGTACTAATAATTTTTTTACAACGGTATCTAAAAGATTTTAACTGGTTAAACTAAAAGAAGAAAGCAAACGACATATTTGGATTTATGTAATGCTAGCAAGTTATTTGTTATGTTTATATTTTATATTGTTGTTCAATGGGGATTAGATGTTACGATTTTTTTCTTCAGAAAATGGCCGTTGATCCCAAAATCGAGTCGTCTCACTTTGCTGCTCGATCAAACATTGCCATGTATCCTTCAAAAAAGCTAAGTATGAGCAAAGAAGATGTCACCTATGTGAAAGGTTAGTTCATTTCATAGCTTTAAATAATTTGATGTTTTTTCATACATATGATTTATCTCTTGCATTGGATATATCTCATGAATTTGCATGTTCGTTTTAAATTTTAAAAGCATCTCATTTAAACTTTTAATTTTGCTTTTGGCAGCAATTGTAGATATCGTGGATGAGCTATTGAGACTAAATAAACTAGCTTTGGGTTTAATCAATGCAAATATTGGTTTAGGATAATGGGTTGAGTATAGATAGGATAATATAGTACAAGTATAATATGAATAATAATATTTTATGAAGTTGCAAGTATAATTATAAAATTACGATTAATGAGACATAACTCTTAATTATAAAGTCACAATTATTTATCTATTTATCATAATCAAATTCTTAAAAAACTTGCATTTATCTTTCGATTATAAATATTATAGTGGTCTAATGATATTAATAGATATTCAAACATAAAAAAAAAAACAATTAATTAAACTAAACATTAATATAGTAAATAAATTAATAATATTATATTAATATAAGTGTGGGTGAGGGAGATGGTGGATACTATAGTACTCGTATCTGCCACCACATCCATTTAATTTTGCGAGTAATTACCCGTCCTCGTGTCCATATCTATTATGCAGATTTTTAACCTATGATTTTGTTTTACATGTATTCACTAAATCTAGATTTAATTGTCATCCCTAACTTCATATGAAATTTTTAATGCAAAATTCCGATAATTTGGTGTGACTTTTCTCTTCTGATTTTCCTATTTTTAAAATTATTTTATTTATACTTTTATTAAATTAAATAATTGTTTTTTATAAATATATATATACCTATAAAGAATGATACCAAGTTTTGGTATCCTATTATATATACCTATAAACATTTTCTTTATAACTTCTCTTATTTTTATCAAGAAAATATGACTGACGAATATATTAGAACATGTGCTTATTTGCAGGATAGTTGAAATAAAGTATAGAAGCATATAAAATTGTTTATGATAAAAAGAAAATAACTCAATTATGTTGGTTCCAAAAGAAATTGAAGCATTACTTCTAGAAGAAACATTCTGGATTTTGAAATTCAGTTTCCGCTCCACCTTCCAATTTTATGCTTCAAATTTTGATTTTGATTTTGATTTTTTTCTCACCATTTTAATGTATAGGATTTGTGTTAAGTTGCTACTTGCAAGTTGCAATTATGCATATCCAATGCTGATGATAAAACTTAGGAAGAAAAAAACTATGAGTTACGGTGAAAAAAACTATAAGTTACGGTGAATGTTATTACTCCACTTATTTAATCTTCTAATCAAATCACTAATATAACTGTTGGAAGTTTTAAAATTTTGAAATAAAGATTATATTTTAAAAATTTTAAAAATTTTGAATTGTTCGATAGTTTTAAAAATTCTGGAATTTTCTATTTTGAAAGTTTTAAAATATTTGAAAATTTTAAAAAATAACATTTTAAAACTTTTTAATATTATAGAAATGTTATGTTTCAGAACTTTGAAATTTTCGAGTGTCACTTATTTTTTATTTCGAAGATTTTAAATTTTTTGAATATTAAGGTAATTTATTGAACAAGGAGTAAAAAATTAAAAGTTAAAAAAATTGAATATTTTATAAATAATTAAAAAAAATTATATTTTTATATTGGTTAGAAGTGAAAGACTTAAGTACAGAGGTGTAAAAGTAGAATTCTCTTATAAATTATATAAAAGATAATATTTGGCCCAATACAACAAGGTTCATGTTCAAATGAATACGATTTGTCAAAATATGATGTTCAAATATAAACTACTAGTCATCTACTTACCTACTTGTATATATAAGAATATAGTCACTAAATCATAAGAATTAATAAAGTATTTGTAATATTAAATTTGTTGCAATTTGATTGATTTTGCTAGTTTATCTCCAAAGAGATAATTAATTTATGTTATTGTTGT
Organism: Cicer judaicum; assembly: GCA_037974835.1. Taxonomy (NCBI): domain Eukaryota; kingdom Viridiplantae; phylum Streptophyta; class Magnoliopsida; order Fabales; family Fabaceae; genus Cicer; species Cicer judaicum. The sequence continues at coordinate 5,377,446 of JBBPBS010000115.1, read as the reverse complement.
AGTATTTAATTATTACAAATTACAAGAAGAAAATGTACATAATTAAAGATATCTTAATAAATAAATAATTAATACTGTTAAAAAATTAAAAAAAAATATATAGAAAGAAATATAAAATAAAATAATAGATCTTATCTTATATTTAAATAAAAAAGATAATACTACTTTTATCAAATTATATTTATTAAGTATTGATGCAATATCAATATTATAAATATATAGTATTGAAAATGATACAACTGATATTAATTTAATGGTACAATTAAAAAAAACATATAAAATGTCAATTATTTTTAGATTTATACAATTAAAATTAATTATTATATAACATAAAAAATATAATATAGAATAATTTTTGGCACACAGGTGATATTTAATGTATACCTATTTAACACTTTAATAAAATAATTTAATATATTAAAAAAATAAAATTTAAGTTTAAAATTTATTTTCTGTCAACAACCACCAACCGTAGTGGAGAGTCAAATGAATGTACCACCATAGAATATACATTTATCGCTCCTATATAGTATATTAGAAGTGAGGTAGTTAGACCAACACTCTCGTGATTGTCTCGTTTCCTCACATTTCTTATCGGACAAAGATTTTTAGATTTTTTTTTTTTTTGAATAATCTTATTTTGAAAATAATTTATTCAATTACTTTTTTTTTATATTTATTTTTAAGTTACAAGTCGCTATTTTGAATAACGACTTCTTTAAAAAATCTCTCGCTTTAAATGGCGATTTCTTAAAGTAATTTAAAAAAAACAATCAATTTTTTTTTTCAATTTAACAAAAATAAAAAAAAAATATATATATATATATATATATTATAGGCTTGATTGTAGTTTTGATCACTCTATTTTAGTTGAATTACGAAAGTAGTCTCCTTATTTTATTTATCCCTAATTTTAGTCCCTCAAACACAATTTTGGTCCAAACTTTGATATAATTTCAGTATTTTTTGCATTTATTTAAGTCACAACATGCTCAAGATCTCATTTGCAACAATTGTACATGAAATCTATGATCATAAATTGTGTAGTACGGCTTAAAAAAATAAAATTTCATCAAATTTTAGACCAAAACTTTATTTGGAGACTAAGCTTGGGGAGAAACAAAATGGGGGGACTACTTTCGCGATTCAGCTAAAATAGGGGACCAAAACTGCAATTAAGGCTAAATTATACTACTTCTTTGCGATCTAAAATTTCGAGTGTTTCTCGAATTCAATGGAGTTGCCACCAAAATTTATTTGAAAATATAGAAAATATTGGGAAACCCTTTAAAATAGAAAAAATAAAATAAATAGTATTCGAAACCAAATTCTGAGTTCAAGAGTCGATTATGCATAGAAAATGTATTAGCCCCCTACGACATCCATTAAAGAAACAGTTAACTATAATCAATTGTGCAAAATCAATATTAACTTAAGTATATTTATTTCTCTTTATTATTAAATATGAATAACAATTATTAGCGCTTAATAAATAAAGAACAAAAGAAGAAATTTTATTAAAATACTTGAAAAGAATGCGATCTTGCTCCTACGTATCTCCCTAGTGCAACAAAGAAATCAAAGTTACGTAGTTCTTAATTAAAAAAAATACGGATATGTTGAGTGTGTTTTAAATAAAATTTGTTTTGTAATAAAAAAATGTTTTGACAAAATAGAAAAATAAAAGAGTTTCATTTGAGTAAATATTTTAAAATATGAGGTTTAGGACGATCAAATTGCACAACTTGTGTCTCAAGACTCAATGAGTAAAGAAGATGTCACATCTAATTTAATCCATTTAAAAAAATATTTTATATTATTATGGAGTTTCAAAAACACCAAGTAGTAAAAAAAAGTCACATATAAATAAATCAAATTTTAAAAGTTAAATTTAGATTTATTTATTTATAAAAATAAATTTTTACAACTACCAAGTTGTATAAATTGTGTTATGCTTAATGGATTAAAAGATGTTATTTTTAGTTAACCTCTAATAATTTTTATTTATTAATTTATTTGTGAGTTTTTATTTATTAATTTATTTGTGAAGACGAGAATTAAAAACACCAAGTTGTCGCAACTTGTATTCTAATAACTCAAAGATAAAGAAAACAAAATAACACTTCTAATTAAATAAATTTATAAGTATTTTCTTTCATATTAATTTATTAAAATAAATTAAAAAAAAATAAAAAGAGAATTTTAAAACTATCAAGTTGTATAAATTGTGTTTTGCTACTCATTGATTAAAGGATGTCATTTCTAGTTAACCTTTGTTAATTTTTTATTTACTAATATGTTTATGAATTTTAGTTTATTAACTTATCTATGAAGATGATATTTAGAACGACCAAATTGTCGCAACTCGTATCCTCATTATTCAAAGATAAAAAGATGTCGCATCCAATTAATTTTTAATAAAATATTTATTTGTATTTTCTTTTATAAAAAATTAATTTTTATTTATAAAGCAAATTAATTTTAAAATCATAAAAAGAAACTAAATTGGCTTAAATTTCAAACATATAGATTTGCCTTTTTTTTGTTTTTATTTTTTTTAGGCCCAACATATCATAAGTTCAAAATAACAAAAAGGTTAAAAGCAAGTAACCCTAAAAAAAACTGCACACTTGAAGAGAAAATGGGCGGCCGCAGTTGGTGTTTGCAGAAAACACAAATAGGGAGCATTGAGACAAGTGGAGCAACAGGTTGACGGAGCTTATGGTGGCAATCAGCTGGATGTTTTGGTGAGGCGGCGGATATCCTTAGCAGCTTGATTCCTCAAATTCTGATCGTCTAGCTGTAGCAGCTCCAAGGCTTTTCGTATGGCTACTATTGTTGTCTCTCCATTGCTCGAATTTTAGAGAGAGAGAGAGAGAGATAACGCGACATCACTAATAGAGATGATCGTCGTTCCAGCGCGACAGCGATCATGATACCATCGTCGAAAGTTTGTGATTTCTAATCTTATTTTTGTTTTTAATTTATAATGTTATCTTAAAATAAAAAAACTACATTTTTAATAACAAAATAAAAATGATATGGTGGAGATAAGAAACAAATAAATTTATTGTACAAGAGAAAAATACTTTTGCGTTTTTTGTTTGTTGATACTCTCTGATTGCTTCCTCTTCTCCTTCTTTGTATGTGTTTTTTTTATATTATTAGTGTTAATCTCAGATCCTTCCTGCTCTTTTTTGAAATTTGATAAGGTGTATTTATAGAGTTTTTTTATCTGTTTAGTTGTTTTCCTGTTTGTGCCTCTATTTCCAGTTCTTAGTTTGATGTTTCGTTTTCTTTGCTCGTCATCTACATTTTTCTGCACCTTTGATGCATTTATAGTTTTAGCTTATTTTCTTTTTATGTATTCCGTTTGCTGAACTTTTTCATATGCAGCTTTAAATTATCTTTTAGTTTTTTTTTAACCTCAAAAGTTTGTCTCTTTGTTTTGTATACCAAAACTGACTTAAAAATTATGTTTTTCTGTTTATCTAATTAGTTACAAAGCAAAGGTTAGTGCCTTAACCATGATATTGTATCAGAAACAAAAAGGCAACAATAAGAACAACAAGAAAATAGAGCCAAAACATGTTTAATTTGGTTTAAATTTTATTGTAATTTAATTTCGATTTATTTTTAATTTGTAATTTGATTTGATTTTAGAACTGTAATTAGATTTGACATTGTAAATTGATGAGACATAATGAATTTATTTGTTGTAATTATTTTTATTTCCTTTTTTGATTTATTTTATCAAGTTTGACAAAATTGGGGTACTACAAATAATAATAATAATAATAATAATAATAATAATAATAATAATAATAAAGAAAAAAAATGGGGGATTAATAAACTATAGGAAAAAACAGAAGAAAGTAGAAAAGAAAAAGAGAGAGAGAGAGGAAGAAATGGTAAGATAGAGAAGAAGAAAGGAGAGAACAAAAACAACAACAAAAACTTTGAGAGAACAAGAAAAGAGAAAGGAAAAGTGCAATTCTTGCAAGAAGTCAATGTAGAAAGATTTGAGAGAACCATTTTCTTCTTTATTATTTTGGAATCCAAGAGGCGGATTTCCTTTTTCTATTTCCCATTCATGCATGTATGAGTTAATATGTTCCATAGATTAGGGATTTGGGGTTTAAGGGTTTGAAATGAAAAAAAAAGATTTTTTTTTTTTTAAAATTTATTCTTAGTTGGATTTAAGGGTTTTGGAATGATGGTTAAAATTATTTATGCATGTGAAGTTCTATAACTGAAATTGAGAGTAGATTATTATAGTATTGAGTTTCGTTGATGACAATAAATTATGCCCTTTTGATGAGTTTGAAATTAAAGATCTTGAGTTTCACCTTTATGACTAATTAAATTGAGTAAATTGAAAATTGTGACCCTGTTTTAATGTGTTCATTATTGATTTACTCATAATTTGTAGCATTATTGTTTGCAAAGAATTGTTAGAAAATTATTGTGATTGAAGGAATGTTATTAACTTGAATTTCACATGAAATATATGTCATGTTTTGGTCATAACTTTTTCCATAAACCTTCTTTTTGAATGATTTTTAGTTTTCTGGAAACTAGACTCAATTATCTTCAAATTGAGCATAAAATTCGTGATGTTTGATTGATTATTGATGTTGAAAAATGGATTACAAGTTAGACCAGAGTTGTTGTTCTGCTTGTTTTATGTCATTCTGTTTTATTTTGATAAACTGCAAGAATTAGGGGTTTAATAAAAATAAAATGAAATTTTATCTATAAAGATATCATAAGCTTTCTAAAGAGTACTCATTCACTCAATTTTGATACTTATAAGTTTTTGATAGTTGACTATGTAGTTAAATCCAGTTTTGAGTTGTTATAACATAAATTTGGGGTTGTTTTGGGAAAAATCTATCTTAAACATGTTCTCTTGAACTTTATTTTACATTGTGTGATTAGTATATATAATTAACTTAATATTTTATGTTATCATAATAATTTGCAAAGTTGAATGAACGATAGTCTTAAATATATTTATTAATAAATGATGTTATATTTGTGTATATGTGTGTGTGGATTATTATATGTAATTACTATATATTTGATTAAGGTGAGAAGTATAGAATTCATCCTAGCTAGATGAATTCTCAGTCTATATACGACGGAAGTGAGGGGTAAGCGAGTGTAAGTGGAGCACCACTTACGGACGTAATTATGTCAAATGTTACCAAAATAAAGTTACTAACAAGAAGAGGTTATTAGTAAAACTAATGTAGTCTTTATGACATGCTTGTTAGGTAGAGTTTAAGTCATTAGAAACTCATAAGATAAATATGGCTCTGAATTAGAATGTTAATTGAATTAGTTTTATTTCTTGGGATCCACTGAGATGTAATCTCATTCAATGTTATTTAAATGTTTTACCAGTAAAAAGACTTAGATCATGAGTTGGAGAAATGAATCATATCAGTTTATACTATAGTTCGTTTACATGGATGTATTATGTACTCCATATTTGTTTTTGTTTTTTCTTTGAAGGATTAATATGTGTATTAACAAATTTGTATGACTTCTGTCGAGATTTGTATTAACTATCTTTTTTGCCGAATTATGCTAATGATCAAGTTATATTATAGACAATTAACTATGATATTACATGTTACAATGGTGAAATATGTGAAAGACAAGATATTGATAGATATTTTAAAAGTGAGGAAAAAAAAAAGCTATTCGAGCTCATTTTGGATGCAACCGTACATACTTGAAGTTAGAAAATAAGTGGGTGTCTAATATAATTTTTCAACATCATGTCTCATTTGGACAAGGCTTAGTTCAATATGAATTGTTAAATGTTGAAATGACAAAGATGTTGAACTCTGTTTGATGTTCATAAATAGTGGCCGCAACTCGGTTCTGTCGAGTTATATGTCGAGTTATATGTCACGTTTGATGATGGTAATCCATTATACGATGGTGGTCAATCATCATCCTCAACTACACATCACCCTGAATACAATTTTCAAACATAAAACACTTATTCTTTTCAAAATTATGAATCTTACCAACCTGAACCATATCAACCAGAACCGTACCAACCCGAACCATGATTTGACCAGGCCATAATATATGAACATGAACCATCTCAACCTGAAATGTATATTCCACTAAGTGATGTGGCCGATTTTAATCAACAAAAAATGAGTGAGGAGAGTGAAGAAGAAACGTAATTGGATGAGGAGGAGGACGAGGACAATGACAATTTCGATGATCTAGAGCTAAAACCTCAGGTAATTGAAACGACATACAACCCACCATTCCATATATGTAATCTAAATTTGGGTTATGCTGAACAATACTCTGAATTTAATATGCCCTCTAATGAACCACCTCCATTGTATGTATCTCTTGATATTGAAATGAAATTTAATAGCAAACCAAATTGCCAACTTGTAATTAAGCATTATCACATAAAACACTCACTCAATTACCGTGGTGTGCAATCTGATCAATACAAGTATGTAATTAAATGTGTGAATCTACAATGTTTGTTAAAATGTAGGGTTCGCTAAGCCCAAAAAAGTAAGCAATAGGTGATTGGTCGGTTAAAGGGACTCCACAATTGTGCAAATTCCTCTATGTCACAGGATCATACCAAGCTTGACTCTAGCGTCATATGTGAAAGCATAAAGTCACTTTTGAAAGTTGATCCATCAATTAAAGTGAAGATGATCATTGCACATATTCGAGAACGATACAACTACACAATCACCTATAGAAAGACATGGATGGCAAAGAACAAAGCTATCAAAATGATTTATGGGGACTGGAAAAAGTCTTACAATGACCTTCCAAGGTGGTTGTTGGCTATGCAAAAATTTCTTCCATGAACTATTTTTGAAATGGAAGTATCACTTGCATATTCTATTAATACTCTGTTATAGGACTCAAAAAATTTCAAACGACTATTCTGGGTTTTTCCTCCGTGTATATCTGGGTTTAAATTTTGTAAACCATTTGTCTTAGTGGATGGAACTTGGTTGTACGACAAGTACAAGGTGACTTTTTTGTTTGTTATTGCACAAGATGGAAACAAAAATACAATTCACATTGTTTATGCACTTATGAAAGGTAAGACATGGGGTACTTGGATTCTTTTTTTAAAAAAAAAATCTAAGAAGATATGTGACACCTCAAGTCGATGTTTGTTTGATGTTAGATAGACACATATTCATTAAAAATGTTCATAATAATCCAAATAATGGTTGACATGATCCTCCATCAATATATGTGTACTGCATCCGATTCATTCCACAAAATTTTATGAGATAGTTCAAGGACATAGAACTTCAAAGAAAATTTGTTTGTATGGATGATAATCAAATTCTTTTTAATATATTTTCCACTTATCATTTTATAATACTTAATAATTTTTACATCATTTATAACATGATATATATTAAATGAGTCATCGTTCAACTATATTTATTGTGATTAATGTTTAATATGAAATCTCAAAAATTCATTGCATTTAAGTAACTTTCTTAATAATTGTGAAAGTAATTTTTTACTTATAATTATAACTGAAGACTTAACTCAATTGATAAATGTTGATATTGTCAATTTAATTAATTTTTTTTATTATAATTAATGATTGAATGGATCCGTAAGCTTTAAGCTTTAAGTTAATTAACATATGTTGAATTTGAACCAAAAGCTTCACAATTGTGTGTGATTTTTTTTACTATTTCATTTATAAAAAAATTAAATAGTGATCAAAGAACATGTCAAACTGAACTTTACTTAACGAAGTAATATCCACTTGCAAAAATTAAAGCATGAGCTTAATCTATTACATGTGAAATGTCTTATTTTAAAATTCTATTAGATGTGAAATGTCTTATTTTAAAACTATATCTATTAAAAAATGTATTTTGTGTTAAAGCATTTAAACATGAAATTTTATTTATCTTTAAAAATAATAATAAATTGATTAAAAACGTGAATTTCTTTAAGCATTACACTCATAATACTTTATGTAGATCGAAATAAAGTATTATGATTTAAATTTTTATTAAAAGATATTTTATTATATAACTATAAAAAAATTATAAAAAGGAAAATAAAGTGTTATCATAGAAATATGAAAAAAAAAATTATTTTCTTATTACTTTAATTATTTATATATATATACACACATGAGACGATATATCAGATTCAATAAATTTTTAATTAAATGAATAAATTTTTAAAAAAAGTTAAATTTAATATTTTTAACAAACAAATTAAATTTTTTATAAATCGAATTATAATCTATCGGTCGAACATCAACAAAATTAGAAGGCTCACCTTACACCTTCGCTTACTCAATTTGAAAAATCAAGAATTTTTCTATAGTCAAATGTGAAAAGGAAGTGTCTATAATTTGGAGTTTGTTTATATTTTATTATAATTTATGAAAAGAGAAAGGTCTATTATTAATTAAATAGCCATCAAATCGAAGAGTGAGATGGGTCAGATCCAGATAGAGAGGGAGACACTATCAAACACCCCACTCACATCAACTTGACAGCCTTCCACTAACTTGTACTATTGTGATTATTGACATTGACTGCTGTGACTAGACTCAATACAAATATATGCAAATCACTCCGGCCAATAATTAGTGATTAATTTTAAGAGAAAAAAAATTATTTTAAATATAATATTAATTATTATTTTTTAAATGTCTCTTCTAATTAATATTGTATTTATTATTGTTAATTTATTATCTTCTACTTTATATTAATAATAATTAATTAATCCAATAGTAATATTAAATATCTAAATGATTTATTAGGATCACCATGACATTGTTTCGAGATTCAATAATACTACTACCACAACTATTATTCTCTTAGCGTTGATTTATACATGTTCACCACCTTGTTTTTGTTCCATTGTTGCACTATGCTCGGACTTTTCTCGCATTTGGATAATCCCTCCATTGATTTTATAAAATCCACTATATTATCATAATATTTTGGCCAATCGATAACATGTTTAAATTTTCCGTCTGTGGTTTTGAGACATACATATCTATAATCTCTTGTGTGGTGCCAAAATGATATCAATAATCATGAAAAAAAAAAAAACTAATTGCATAATCGATTGGTGTTATTGGTACCTCAATAACAGATCATACGTCCACTTTGTTTTTACACAAAATGAGACTTTGTCACCCCAAAACTGTTTGATGTGCCTCCCCTGCTGCTAAATCTCTTTGCATCGCCTACCATCTTATAGTATATCTTCGTATAACGATGATAATAGACTATTAAATTAATTTATTTATTTTTTACATAATAAATATGTGTATTTAATTATTATATATGTCAATTATTGCTAATTTAGTGGATAAACTTATATTAATTAGTAGAAATAATTTTTTATTATAGAAAAACTTATTTATATTATTTATATTTTTAAAGACTATTTTTAGAAAATAACAATTATATTAGAAATAATAATATTTATTTTAAAATTACGGTATTATTCAAAGAGATTTAATACTTTTTTTTTGAAAAACTAGACTGTAAAGATAATCATATCCCTTTTTGAGAAAAATAATTTTTTATATCATATTAATAGATAAAGTAAGTAAATCTAATATTTATATCGTATTTTTTTAGAATTAACTATTACATTTTAATTTAAAATAATTAATTATTAAAGAATTTTTAACTGTAAGAATTAATTTTAAGAATTTTATAATATTATTTTTTTTGTTAAATTCACTATTTCTTATTAATACTTTATTCTATAAATACAAAAAAACTTGGTGATTATATCGATTGTTAAACCCACGGAAAGTCGTACGGTGCCAAAACGGCACTCCAGTGTGGTGGCCCTCCTTGTACGTCGACAACTTCAGTCATGAAACCACCTATTTCTGCAACCAAAAAGAATACATCCACATTAATTGGTCATCCTACATGTTGTTTCTAACATCAGCGACTAAAAAGAACATTGGTGGATCCATGTTGAAAGTTATGTATCACACAAAACATTTAAACTTCATTACCAACACCTTCACACAAATCCTATCTAAACGCTACCAGTGAGTTAGTTGCCAAAACCATACTTAGTGATAAATTATCGATCAAGATTCCTTATGAGAAGTTACTCAAAAGGGTCAACAATTTCAAGCTATAAATAATCTTAAATTTCTTTAGTTTTGGGTTTTGATTTTGTCCCCGTTAATTCTTTCTTTTTGTTTTTATTTTATTTTTTGTTTTGTTTTTAGTATTCATCAAATATTTATCTTAAAAAAAGTGTTGCTCAAGTGAAATTTTCTATTTAGATACAACTCACTGTATATAGTGATGATAAAATACACTTGTGTTATTGAAACAAAATTTTGACACAAACATTGTGTCAAAAGTCAAAATGCGGGAGTACTTTATATTTTTTATTTTTGAATTAAAATAATTTTGTAATAAAATATATAAATTTATGTCATTAACTATTTTGAATATTTTATTAATTATTAAAATAAATATTATTATTATTTTTTAAATAAATATTTTATTAATTATTAAAATATATAATATTCACTATTTTAAAGTACTCTTTTTGCCTAATAAATTGCACTATACATTAAAGAAATTAATGTATATAAAAAAAATAAGTAGTTAATAATTTATATTTTAATAATTAATAAAATATTAAAATTAATTAATATAATAAATTTAAATATATATAAAAAATAATTTAATTCTTAAAAAATTTTAAAAAAACAATAAACTTATTTTAAAAAATAAAGATATTGTATTACTGTATAAATACAGTAAAAAATATATCCATATTAACCGTATGTTGAAATACCATTTTTGAATAAAATATGAATATAAGAATGATCACGATGACTACGATGTTGATGATTGGGCCCATTTTCTGCTTGAATGTTCTTCACCATACGATGGAGCCCACCCCTCACATGGTCATATAGTGAGCCATGCCGGACTTCTCTTTCAATTGCTTTCCCAAAACAGAAATGGGTCTCTGTCAGATTAGAATTAAAGTTTGATATGATTTTTATTGGGCCCTTAGGCCTCATTAACTACTTAAGTAGTAGTAGTAGTATAACACATTCCAGATAAAGTTCATTAACCATAATAATTATATTTCCACATTCAAGTTTCAACCGCTTCAATTAACATCAAGATCAAGATTTGATTGCAATGTTTGTTTTTCGGATATTAAGATTGTGAATTTTTTTTGAAATTGTAGACTGATGGCTTGTTGAATAGCTTCTTTGTGAATTAGAGCAATACTATAATATTTTAGGATATTGTTGGGACTCATCAATTAGCCAAACTAGGCTAAGTGGACACAAATTGAAACCAACCTTCGGCCAGACAAACTCTTGGCATTAAAAGTTATACATCTCATGAATTTGTTTGACACACAATTAACATATTTGAATAACTTAATTTGACAATGGAATATAAACTATCATGATACAAATTATCATTCTACAATGTCTGAATCAAAAATAATATGTATGTTATCATCTCACCAATGAATTTTATTGAATTTTTGATTTAAAAGATTATATAGAAATAGAATCCTATAAATTTTAATAGCAAAATAATGAACATAAATCTTTTAAGTTTAAATCAAATATGAAAATATTCAAAATAATACTCAAAGAGATTAAAATGACAATTAAGCGTCGATAAAAAATAATTCTAATTAAATTTAAAACAAAAGCGATATTATTTAATATATAAAAGATTATTAAAAAATTTGAAGGTAAAAAAAACTTATATTGATGCATAAATATGACAAGAAATATTTTTGAATAGTTGTACATCTTTTAATTATAATTATTCTTTCAATTTTATTCCATATTATTATTATTATTATTATTTGTTAAAAAAAAATGAATAGTATCAATACAAACAAAAATCGAAACGTTAATTTGTTGTCGGAACATAATATATGAATACAAAATATGTGCAGAGAGAGGAGACAAAGTACTGGAAATGAATGGACAAGAGTTAAGGAGGAAGTCTTGGATCATCACGAACATTTGAGTATATTATCTCTCTATTTGCTAAAATTAACTCATAGTTTATAGTTAATTAATTGAATGATTTAACTAAAGTAATAGAACTGATGGTTTAAAATGATAAAATAAAAGAATAATTTATTTTAGAATATTAATTATTTTAAAATTTAAATTATATATAAATAATTGAAAATTATAAAAAATAAATTATTTATAAATCTGCTATTTTTATTGATTTAACTAATTTAATTAATTTAAATTATTTACTTTAAAATATTATTTATTAAAATTATTTTAAATTTTATAATTATATAAATTATTTAAAATTAAAAAGAATGAACAAGTCATAAATTTATAATTTTCTTTTCGAACATACTTTATATTTAGACACTAAGGGAGAGATTAGTTATGACAATTTGAAGGTACAACTATTCCAAAATTTTATTTTTAATTATATTTACAATAATATTTATTTATAATATATAGTATATATAAAAATATATTGTTAATAATAATTAATTATAAAATTATTTAGTGGTAGTTGAGATTTTTATAATATATTTTTAATTTAACTCTCTTTAACAATAATTTATTTTATTGTAAATATAATAATTTATTTGACAAAATTATAAATAGTTTAATTTAAATCAAATATTTTTAATACATTTAAAATTTAAAATCGCAATTAAATTAAAATAAAATATAAGATTGATTAAATATATTTTACGTTGAAACTAAATTTTGTCAAAATTGGATAAACATACAAAGTTAAGAAAGATTAAAAAGAAAAATTAATTTAAAAAAATAAGAATCTTAAGTCCAGTTCTATTAAAAAGATGATTTGTAGAAAAAAACAAAAAAGAAGAAAAAAAGGTGATAGATAGATGCATGGAGAACAGTTATGATAAGAAGTGCAGTGCAGTGCAGTGCATTGGGAAACAGCTCCCGCGCTGTTCCCGCGCGCCTTCCTGAAACCATACAGTTGCTGACTTGCTGGGTCCCCTTTTACTCACTCAGAGATGTTAACTAATGCATATACTGCTATATCAACTTCTATCATGCTCACTTTCTCTCCAAAATTATATAACGTTCTATTATGCTCAAGAATGTTGTTTTTCTCCTTTCACGTAGAGATAGGAGTAAAAAATGTTAAAAAAGATAACCATTTACTAATTCATTTTTATTAATAATTAATATATTTTTGTTGTTATAAAATAAAATGGAATATATATATATAAGTAGTATAAGTTAGGAGATAAAATTAAAAATAATAATTAATTTTATAATTAAATTATGGTAAATTTTATTATTTTTTAAAAATAGAAATAAAATAAAAATATTTGAGGTTATTGATAAAAGTGAAAGTGAAGAAAACATGAGACGAAAAAAAAGTCTCATAATTATGAAATTACTACATGAAATGATAATTACTACTTGAAATTCATATATGACTATCTATATAATTATGAGACTTTTAGTTTAAATTTAGATAAAAAATAATATTTAATTTAATAATATTATTATTTATTAATTGAATTAAATATTTTAAATTAATATTATTTTAAGGTAAAAAGTATCAGTCACAACAAAGTAATTTATTTATTTATTTTAAAAAATTATAATAATGTTATAATATTTAATTCTTTTATTTTATAATGAGTGTAATTTTAATTAATATAATTTTAAATCATTTAATTATCATTATATATATTTAAAAATATTTTTAATTATTTTTAATATGTATAAAGTAAATAAAAAGGACGTTTATTGAAAAACCGATAGAGTAATAATATAGAAACGGGAGAAAAAAGGGAGTGGGTCACGTGAGTGTGACATGGTGACAGTGAAAGTAAAGGCAGGGTCAGAAAAAGACTCGACTCAAACTCATAGTGAACTACAGTGAAATGTATTTCTGTTTTCAGATGTGTTTTCTAATCTTCTCTGATACTCACTGTATATTGAGTAATCTCCCTCATACGGTAACTTAATACAAAAAACAAATTCACTCTAGGTTTTATGTATTTAATACAAAATATTGATTCATCTTCACTGTTTAAGTCTTCATTTTTTTTCAAACACTCTTCCAATGTACGGATTTTCATTATTCTTGTTTTATAAATTGCTGATCTTACCTCCTATGTGTCGGAAACATTTTGTGTTCCCATTTATTCATAAGCTATGTATACGTTTTTTAATTTTGGATTTAATGTATATATCATGTAAAAGATAAGAACCGAATGAAATTACGTATTTCAAAAACATTTTTTATGTTTGTTACTCATAAAAAAATAGAAAATATTTTGCAGGTTCCATAAATACTTTTTCTCTTCATTTTGGAAAAAAATGGACCACTTTTTATCTTTTTCAGATTTTTAGTCTTTATTTTATTAGTCATAAAATACTTTTTGGAATATTTTTGTCATTTTCAAAAATATCAATTTCTCACTTTTCCTTCCTTTCCCTTACCTTTGTTTCCTCCCACTTTCTTTTATAAAACCAAACATAACATTAAACAAAGCAACCTTCATATATAGCGCGTGCCCAGGAGTTGTAGCTCTTGCTGTGGAGCATTGGTGTGACTAGAGATATCTCTATAAAGCTTTCAAAGTAAAATTTTAGGATAATGAATTTACAGAAATTATAGACCTCACTAAATCTATAAAATTTAAAGAATTTTTTAATTTAATGAATTTTAAATTTTAAGGTCTTTTTATGTATGAATTTTTTTAACCTTTTTGATATGTGAGTTAAGATTAATAATTAATAAATTTTTAAAATTAAAATCATATTGATGAGTTACGAGAATTATTTAACTCTTTTAGATAGAAATAATATAAATAAAAAAGATCAACAGTAAATTATGAAAAATTATTGTCTACCGTTAATGAATTAAAAAGAAAAAGAGAATAAAGTATTTAAGATGAGAAAAAGTATAATATCATTTTAGATTAAAAGAAAAACAAGAAAGAATTTCATTGAATTGATAATTGTGATTACAAAATTGAGTTGGAAAAGGAGTGACCAGACTAAGAAAAGTAAACAAACTAAAAACAGATTCAACCATAAGACTGAATGATCAACAAAATCAACCTAAAATGAACTAAAACTAATTATCTATATTTAATATACCACTGCACCACAAGAGGATCGTGGCTGTATTGGATTGACATCTCTATTAAAAATTGTTAGTGAACGTATGAAATATATTTTTGTTAAATGAGAAGCACGTATTGAATTGCATTTCTCTAATAAAGTATCTTTAATGATTTAAAATATTAGCATAATTTGTTTTGGTATGAGTTTTATATTGTGCACTTCCCACTTGTAATTCTCATCCCCATTCCAATGGAAAGCATTATATATTTTTTTATTATGTATAAAATTATTTTAAAAAATTATTACTTTATTTCTCACTCTACTTTCAAAAATTATAATTTTTTTTTAAATATTCAAAAATTTCAAACTTTTAAAATATAAAAAAGTGAATTTTTTTTAAAATTTTCAACAATTTTGTTATATATGAAATTTTTGAAATTTAAATTTCTAAAAGTTTTAACAAATTTCGAAATTTTGGTAAATTTGAAAATTTCGAAGTGTGTGTTTTTCAGAAATTATAAAAACTTTCGAAAGTAATCATAATTTGAAACTTTCAAAACGTAATGCCTGAAAATTTTAAATTTTCGAAACACATAAATTTTAAAACTTTCAAATTTTCAAAATGATTTAGTTTCGAAAATTTCAAAAAATTCGAAACTTTAAAAAGTTTCAATTTATTTCAAAAAATACCTGCTGTGTGTTATAATTAAAATTTTATTTTGAAAAATAAAGTTATAATATTATCATTAATTAAATTTATTACTATTAATTAAATTTATTATTATAAACAAATTTCCGAAACAATTTTGGAATTTTCTATGAATTCCATAATTTCAAAACTGAAAAATTTCATGTTTCTGAGTTTTACATTTCGAAATTTTCATATTGTTAGAAAGTTTTAAAAGTTTATTCATTTCGAAAATTTTATATTCATAGAAATTTTTGAATAATTGAAATATTAATGTTTCAAAAATTTCAATGTTTCGAAGTTTATTTTACTTTTAAATTTTAAATATTTTAAATGTTCGAATGTTTATAAATATGTCATTCAGACAATTCAAACTTTCGAAGAAAATAAATAAAAAAAAAAAAAAATTTAAGAATTTTTATAAATAATATTATAAGCGTATTTTCCACGAAGATAAGAGAGTGGGAGGTATAATCGAAAGGTGCATAATACAAAACTCTAATAGTATATATAACATAAATTATATAATTTTTGTTTTTTCAACAACCTCCTTTTGTTTGTGTTTTTTACGTGAAAACTATAATTTTAATATATGCGAATTTATCTGTCTCTTTCCCACTAATCAATCTGCATATCTCCATAATAAATTGACATCTTCAGTCTTTTCAATATTATAGTCAATAGATAGTGCTTGTTACTGTAACTCACATTAAGTTAATAGAAAAATGACACATTTTTGTTGACTAATAACGCTTAATCCTCCCTTTATGTTCATTGTTTGACAGCAAAGCGGAATACTAATTTACCTAATATAAAGCAAACTTCTTTAAATTTTCTTTTATCTATTTTTTTTAAATTATGAGAGGAGAAATTTTAATTAATTATATTGATACTAATAATTATTTTATAATTGCTTCAGATAGAATTTGAATTTAGTACTTTAAAATTATATTACTAATGAGCTAATACCTAATATAAAGTAAACTAATTCTTCTTATTTTGAATTTGCCTTTACATTTCAACGACAATTACAAAAAAATTATTCATTATCATATATTATGTGCTGATTTTATTCCAATCTAGCAAGGTATTTGGATGATATCGTTCCACATCAGTTGCAAGCTGTAAATCAATTTGTAAATCTAAAGTTAAACATTATCGCCTTGGATTCTTTCTTACTATAAAGGTTGATTGGTTGGTTTAGCAATTAGTAGTTAAAGATGATATTCAATCAATTGGGTTTAGCGGATGTTCAAGTAATAGAATAAATGATAAGAGAAGTAAGAGTAGTGAAATTTAAGTTGGTTTAATGATCATATATATTGTTATCATAAATATATTACATAGACAATAAATTTAAATGATTGATTTAGTGATTATTTGATTATGAAAGTTATAAGTATATAGTAAGATGATAAAATTAATGGTTATTATTTAATGTCAGCATAAAATTTAATTTACACTAACAATGTATCTTATTTTTCCTGTACAAGTTAAACAAATATTTTTTGAATCAAATAAGTTCTAAAGAGAATTATGAAATTAAATATCAGAATTAGTAAAAAAAAAATACATAGAATTTGATTGTTCAACTAAGAGACTTGTGTTCATTGATTTTAGCTCTCGTTAGATGAAACACTTATTTTCATAAAAGTTTAACATGACTGAGAATGCTTTAAAAAACTATAATAAACGTAATTGTTTGAAGTTAAAAGAAATATCTATTTATTAGCCGAATCTAACTTTCTGTTTGCACAACTAATATATATGGGAACTAAATTAATAAAAAAGAAAATAATTGTATAAATTTAATTTTTTAATGACAAAACATAAAAAGTATTTTATAATTTTATCACATTATATTAATGATCAAACATAAAATGTATTGTATAATTTTAGAATGTATAACTATGTAGTTTGAAAGTCAATGATATATTATATATTTTTAAAAAATTATATTATATTTATTTAAAATTATTTAATGGTATATCCATTAATTTTAAATTTTTATGATAATTTATATATTTTATCTATTAAAGAAAAATTTGATTGGACATTTGAATTGATAAAATTTAATAAGTATAATATGTTATTCAACAAAATAACTAGTCAAATGAAAATGTAATTTTAACGTGACTTTATCAAAGTTAAGAATTGTTTCAAGTAATTTTTTGGTACCATTATAGCTTTTTAATTTTCTAAAAACAGACTAAACATATGTTTGAAAATATCAAAAAGGAAAACAACACTTATCCAGATACCCTATTTACCTACTAAGCAAATCACGGTTATTTTTATTATATTATATGTAAAAATATATAATATAATAATAGAAGAACATTGATGTGTAAATGATAAGTATAAATCAAAAGAGATATAGAAAAGGTGTATGCTAAACACATTTGCTATGATTTAATTTAATGGCAGACATGGGTCCCCCAAGGATAGCCTCTTGTGTAGCTTATATTCTTGAATCATATATTTTTAATCTTACTATTAAGATTTACTATAATTGATAGTGGGGGGCACAAAAGAAGAGTACATTTTAGCCCCTACCAAACAAAAGTGCATCAACTCTTTAATCAAAAAGAGTAATAAAGCACAAGTTTAACAACCTTTTAAGTGCTAACAGCAAAAATTAAATTCTCTTTCTAAAGTCTAATTTCAGACAGTTTAATTTGTTTAGATTTTTAAAAAAATATTGCTATATTTTAATTAGATTTGTGTTTAAGATTTTTTAAATTGTGTATTAGATATCGAGTAGATTGATAAAAAAACAAAAGAGGGATACTCTTCTTGAATCAAATAAGAAGGCTCAAATCCAACCTCAAATTAATTACGGAATTTGGATAAAACATTTTTTAAACAAAAATTTGCATTAAGGAGCATCACTAGCCATCCCAAATATGCTCAGACAACTATACCCAACAATCACATGTAGCATGCTAAAATAATAATAATTAACAAAGAGAAACAAAACTAAAACCCAACAAACATCATTTGAAATGGAAATAAACGGGATTAAATTTATTATGAAAAAAATCCTCATGAATAAATAAAGGACAACGTTCTACGGTGTAAAATCTTGTCAGCAAAATCACACGAGTTTCAAGATTATCGAGATATTTAACTTCGTTTTCTATAATGAGAGAGTAAAAAAATGCATACCCTTCCTAACAAACACAATTAAGTCTATGGTTATGTGATTGTCGATAAATCATATGCATGGCACATGTAGACAATAGTATATATAGACACACACATACACAAAATTTCGAGAATCTTGACAATGTAACACTATAATACCCAAAACTCACATTAGCTTGAGTCTTAGGTATAATTTTTACATTATCATCTTTAATTTGGATAATGCATTAACTCACATATCATCATCATTGCTAAGTATGAATTAAGACAAAAATAATACTCAGCAAAAGATTTATCCAAAAGTCTTACATATATGTTCTTTACAAATCCACTTTAACAAGTCCATTGAGACTCCCTTGTAAAAATCAAGCAACACTAATGATGAGTTAGAAGTGAAATAAATATTTACTCCGTGTAGAATGTGATCAACTTTGAGTTCAATTGTGAGTGGGTAAATCTCATATCGTCTATAAAAAAACAAAGTATTAGATATAAGAAAGGAAAATAATATATTAATTGCCTTAAGATTTTAGGTGGTTACACAATATCTTGTGATCTTATAGAATTTGACAAATTGTTGCTCTCGTTCCCCAAACTCTCCAATAAGTGGTATTAGAGTTCTGATTCGACTTGGTGGGGGAGATATAGTAGATCCTAGTACATTAGATCCTTGTAAGAAAGTCTTCTTAATCGTGTATTCAGAAGGCGTGTTCCGTTGGTTTTAACGATGGTGCAAATATAGGATGTGAGAGACTCTCACTTGAGGGAGATAATGTTAGGTCCAAGTGTGAGTAGTCAAGTCTCATGTTGAATATGAATGAGAAAAATGTTGGATATATAAGATAGATGACTCATATAACCATTTCCTTAAAGTTATGGGGGAGATATGATGTCAAAGTCTTTTGTGGTTCTTAAGCATGTGGGCCATTGCCACTCATGCACCTCGGGCTCCCCAACAAGTAGTATCAGAGCTCTGGTTCAACTTGTGAGGGACCAGTAGTATGATATTAGTATTAGATCCTAGTATAGGATGTGCGTGATTCACACTTGAGTGAGAGATTGTTGGGTTCAAATGTGAGTGGTATGTCTCACATCGACTATAGAATGAGTTCAATGTTGAATATATAAAAGAAATGAACTATATATCTAATTCTTATGATCCTGGAGCAGTGACCCATTATTGCTCCCTACGCTTTTCTAGACTCACAAATAATTGATGGATCTACAAATGATATTCAAAATTCTCCAACTACATGGAACATAGGTCAACCATTAATTTGTAACGATCCTCATCGTGATTCTTCAATGCCCCTACGAAAAAGCGATAGTCACATTAAACCCGAATTAAGTACAAGATCTTTCCACCCACATTTTCACTTCACAAAATGTTTAGGTTATAGCGGTTTGATTTGGAACACCTAAAGAATATTAAAAAATAATTTCAAAATTCAATTTCCACTACTAACATATCTCCTTATAATAAATTAACCAGAACTAGGAGTGATGGTTGTTGTTTTGAAAAATCAACAATGGTATTTTTTATATCTAAGTAGTTTAGTTGTCAGTCTCAAACACTATAAATATATAGAAATGATAATAAATCTTTGAATCGAAAATGTGTCACTACATATTAATTTTTTTGCAACTATCACGAGGGTTTACTTAGGGAACATCAACAATGGTGTTTAGTATATTATACTGTGAAATTTTTTGAAGTTTTATTATTTACATTTTTCTCATAACTATCATTAGACGTAATGTGCGAGACAACGTTATATTATTTTAGAGGCTATTATAATTAATCAACATAAATAAATAATGCTTTATCCAAATGAAAATATAACTATATAAGTGAAATAAGTTTAGATTTTTCAGAATAAAAATAGAAGTAAATCTTTACCATTTATTTTATATGTAATACATATAATGACAGTATCTTTAAAATATTTTTTTATTTAATTTTTATATATTTTCTATGTCCAATCTATTATTCATTGAGGATAATTTATACAATAAACTTTATTTTTATTCTTCTGAGATTGTATAAATTAAATATTAACAACTACCTTTCTTTTAATAGGATTAATTTGATCAATTTTTAAGCGAGTATAATATATTCATGGATGGTATGGAAAGATAAAACAATATTTGCAATAAAGATCACAAGCATACAACACCAAATCAATACAAAAAGAACAAATCTACAAAATAATTTGATAAATAATAATATATTTAAATATTACTTCTATCCACATATTTATATTTTTTTTTGTGTTTTTTGTGGTTTCATCGTCTCACTGTAACACTTTGTTTTTTTGTCTTTTTTTTTACAACATTTTAATTTTTCGTCTTATTGTGGTATTTTAATTTGTCGTCTTATTATAATATTTTTTTGTTCGTATTGATATATCAGCTTCGATCATGAGTACAATTTCAGATAATGAATTTGACGTCGTTAACATTATAACTCTAGATACATAAAATATTTTAGACACCTCTATTTTATAATATTTGTATACTTTATCATATTTATAGATATTTTTATTGTTATATGTTATAAATATGGATGCTATTAGTTTGATCGCAAATTTGAGCTTTTCATTTTCAACAATTTTAAATTGTAATGAGTTAAATCAATATATATATATATATATATATTATCTCATACCACTACGTCAAAAATGACATTTTATAGCGCGTCTTTTATAGCGCTTATTAAATACAAGCGCGCGTTGTAAAAAAAACGATGTAAAAGACTTGTGCTTTCACATAATTAAATGACCTATTAGAGCGCTTTTTGGAAAAGCGTTGTAAAAAAAGCGCTGTAATAGGATTTTATATATAACAGTAAATCGCTTCAGTTTCCTCTTTATTACATAAATTTCACTACGCTTCAGTGTCCTTCTCCTCTTCATTATCCTTCTCATTGCGAACCCTAATGTCCCTACGAACAATATTGTTAGCCATCTTCATTGCAAATCATCTCCACATTTGTTATTATACCTACGAACATTATTACGTACTCTTTTCATTGTGAACCCTACTCTGTCCTACAAATCGTTCGTATTTCTGCGCATTCTTGCCGTTTCTTCTTAAACGAAACCATAACTCTATGAACCTTACATATTTCTTCGCACTCTTCAGGTATTGTATTCATTTGTTCATTTATTTCTTACATATATATATATAATGTGTTTGTTAATACTAATAATCAGATTTATTTGATAGTGCTTTACAAGTTTTCCGAGCTCAAATGGGTGCTACAGTGTCGAAGCAAAAATCAAATAAATCACATGGATTCCAATAAAGGTTTGAAATATATGCCTTTAAAATTTCATTAACAATCAATGCACAAATATTTATTGACTTATCTGTTTTATTTTATAGTGCTCTCGTGAAACTAACAACATGGACTGCGGATACTGTATATTGCGATTTATGAAGGAGATTATTGATATAATCCCAGAAAGAGATCTAATTGAAATAAAGAAATGCACCTATTACAGCGCTTTTTAAAAAAAAGCGCTGTAAAACTAATACAACAAGCAGCGCATTTTTAAAAGAGATTTAAAATGTTTTTTTTATTTTAAAGAGTGCTGTTGTATCTTTTTACAGCACTGGATATTACAGCGCTTAAATTTTTGAAAAAACACTGTAAATGACTTAAAAAAAACACTGTAAAATATCATTTTTGACGTAGTGTATCGAAACTATTAAAGTATCCTTTCAACTTCAACTTTTCCCCTTTTTTCTTACTTTCTTTCCTATATATTGTTTTATAAACCAAACATACCTAACTTTACTTTTTTTTGGACAAAAAACAATACCTAATTTGACTAGTGGCAAATTTGAAAATAAACAACAAAGATGGTTTGGTTTAGTAAGTCTATATGGGATGTTCTGTTACCTAAATTTGTTAAAAATAAGAAGTAATATATTTTAATGATGTATTTATATTGGTGTGACTCTACGTGGGTGTGGCTTTTTTATCATAAAGAAATATAGTTTATTTTTTTTATAAAGAATCGTTAAAATACGATAAGAATATAATTTACTACATTACTCTTATAAACTATAATTTTAAATAAAAAAATTGAAATCTAACAACAGAAATTTTGAAGAAAAAAATATTCATAATTAATTTAAAAAATATATAACTCTATTACTAGAGTAGTTTTTATTGTTGTATGTATAATGTAATATATTATTATTTAAAATTATTAAAAATATAAATATTAATATAAAATTTTAAAATAAATTTAATTTTAATTTTAATTGAAGGTTAGATTTTTTATTTACATATAATATATATCATATTTCAATTAATATATCTAATAAATAAAATAAAATTATTTAGTTATTCATGACTTTTAAAAAAATATGAAATTGTTTATGTAGTAGTGTTACTGAGTTTTCCTTTTATATAAAATTATTTTATTTTATATAGTATTTTTGGTTAATATATAATATTTAAGAATATGGAAAATTAATTTAAAAAATTAATTATTTCACTATTATAATTTTGTCTCTAGATGGACCTAGAAAACTATTTAACGGGAGGTCTCAAATATGATCATATATATTACTTCAATGACACATTTATTTATTTATGCACAAATTAATTAGAGGTTATGATTCAAAACAAAATAATTAATATGCCGCTAAATGTTATACAGAAAAAACAATTTTATAAATAGACTAATTATTAGTACATTACCGACACCGTGATAATTATATTTGAAATGTTATTAAATTAAATTATTAATTTAAAAAATTTATGATAACAAATTAAATTAATTTAATAAATTTATGATAAATTCCAGGGAGGTTGTAGTTAGGGTCATATCCTTCTCTCTATAGATGTGTTTTTTATTTTGACATTTAAATATTATATATTAAAAAATATCTTAATATTAATTATGAACACATAATTACATCAATCACCCATCAAACATTCATAACATTAATTATGAACACATAATTACATCAAAACTTAATCAACACAAATTCACACCTAAAAGCAATTACGACAGAATAACAAACAACAATCGAGTATGTATATACAATCATCAGAATATATCAAACATGACTCGCGTGCCAAACAACCTAATGCAATGTGTATATGCCAAAATGCATGATTCTAGAATTCCAACCAAAACTCTCCTCGAAGGGGCGTAAATTATAATTATACCGCCTATCACATACCGTTACTAATTAACGAGGTGCCACCTATCACATGTCAATACGATTTACTAAAAAGCGTAAATCATAAATATACTGTCTATCACATACCAGTACTATTTACCGAGGTAACAATTACTAAAAAATAGTAGATATTTTCCAACAATCTAAGAGATAAAAACCATAATAGATTTTACTATTTAAAAAAAAAAATTTGACCATGCACAATCAAGTCAAACTGATGCTAAGAAAGAGAAAATTTGTTCTACAAACCTAGGAGATAAAAACCATAAAAGGTTTTACTCTCTAAAAAAGGATAACTTTGACCATACAAAGCCAAATCAAACTAATAAAGACCCCACTAATTCTAAAGTAAATTATGACATGAGCTCTAAATTAGACAAAATGCATAAGTCAACTCAACAAAAAGTTTGTAACTCAAATGGGAGGTAAAAACTCTCAAAATATTTAACGTGGTAATGACACTAAATTCATCAACAAGGAGCCATCAAAATATTGTATACATATTAAAATTAATACTAGAACCCTCTCATTTTAGTATTTCTCCTTTGTTTATACTAGTCTTAACCCCTTTTTTTTTAGGTTGGAAGTCTGGCAAGAAATTCACGTTTTCTTTTACACTATAACTGACAATTCGTGTATTTTTTAGGATTTAAAAATTGTTCTTGCAACTCACAAAAAATCAGGTGGTGTTCCCATGAATCTGACCCATGCAACTCGCATTGCTAATTGTATTGAGGATTGCAATCTAATTTTTGATCATTTCCCTTGAATGTGCGACCAACTACAATTGAGACTTGACATGGTTCTTTGTAATACTTTGTGGTAGAAACTCTTCTCAAATATTTCGGTTACTATTCTTCTAAATCCCTCTGCTTATCATCATGACCTTTTGCTTCAATAATCGTGTAATGATCAACTTCCTTCCCAACGAAACTATTTTAATAATCTTCCTTAGTTTGGGTTGAGGAAAGATTTTGGTTCCAATAATCTACATGTAAATGGATCCAACAAAGAAATCTAAATACTAGATTCTTTCATTTTTCATCTCTAAATAGGCTAATATTTAATATAACATCTCTACTCCAAACAAATGATAAGTCATGGGCTTTGAATATATTGATATAAAAAATCTTGTGATCTAATTCTATCGCAACCTTTACTGTTTACCTGGAGAACCCCTCGTCCCTTTTGATACCACATATGCTTTTCCATCTATTGAAGATAATAATAGGTAATGACTAGGCTGAAACATATATTTTGATGAAACTAAAGAAACCATATTTAGCACAGGAAGTTATAAGTTGCATGGCCTTAATGGGTTCGATCCTATATTTTTCAAGAGTCAACGAAATGTGCTTGGCAAATTCATTCTTAAGCTAGTTCATAAGTGCTTCCAAGACCCTACTAAAATTAGATGGTTTAGCCAGACTCTAATTACTCTTAATTCTAAGGTAGGTGAACCTATACGGATTAATCAAGATATATCTACAACACTTTGTAATATGAGCTATAAAATTATTTTTAAAGTCATTTCTTAGAGTCTGAGAAGTATTAAGTCCATGTGGTATCCTAGAATCAAAGTAGTTTTAACCTAGGACAATTACTATAACATTATGTTGCTCCAAAAAACCATCCATATTGTATCTCATCAACATGATACTAAAGGCTTTGTGATTCTCAAGCTTAATCTAGAAAAATCCTATGATAGACTTGAATGACAAATAATCATGGAATCCCTTTACATGTTAGGATTGGCTTTGATACTAAATAATATTATTCGGTATTGTCTTGTCCCTGAATATATGAATGTCAATTGGAATAATGCTCAAACTAATCCATTTATCACTTCTACAGGGCTTAGAAAATGGGACCCTAGCTCCCCTTATCTCTTTGTGTTAGATCTGGAGAGATTGAGCCACATAATTAAAGATTCAGTTACAAACAACCAATTAAAACCTTGTCATTATAGTAAGGGTGGCTGACCGTAACTCTCAGACATATTCTTTACCAGTGATATTGTTTTGGTTGCTAAGGCTAGTATAGAACAAATTCAACTCATTAAATATATTTTGGCATACTTCTTCTACAATTATAGGAAAAAAGATCAACATGAAGAAATTCAATGTCTTTTTCTCTAAAAGTATGTTAACTACATAAGCGGTTTCTTTAAGTCAAAATATGAGGATTGACATAACTACAAACCTTGGTGTTCCTTTGATCCATCAACGAGTCTCAAAAGATTCATCCTCATTTATCTTGGATAAACTAAGATCTCAACTCACAAATTAGAAATCTAACTCTCATTCTTGGATAGACTAAGATCTCATCTTTATCTAGAATTCCTACGTATATGATGCAAATTGTGTTAATTCCTTGTTCTATCTATGACGAATACGAGAGATACGTCGCAACTTTATATGGGGTACTACCATAGAACAAATAACATGTCATTTAATATCTTGTGAAACAATTTGCAAGTCAAAGTGGAAAAGTGGAATTGACTTTAAGAGTCTCAAAGTCCTTAATCAGACATATATGATCAAACTTGCTTGACAATTGGTTGTGGACATAGACTAATTATGGGTTCAACTAACACGAGTCAAGTATAATTGTGGTATTATGAACACCCCTTTTATCCAACAATGCAATAGTGCTTTAAATACTTTGGAGAATATTTGTAAAGTGTGGTCTAATGTCGAAAGTAATATGCAATTGGTTAATTTATGGTGGTCATTCTACAAAATTTGTCAACTCAATACTTAAATTCATTTCACCTAAAGAATATGAGTTTTCTGTTTGAAGCTACACTAATGGTACAAATTGGAATTTGAATAAACTTCAAAAATTATGCTTGAATCAATATGTTAGAAACTTCGATCCTTGAAGCATCCAATTGATGTTGCTCTAGATTTCCCCACATGGATGACAGCCAATTTACTGTTAAGTCATTATATAATAACCTTACAAACCATAAGACCAATGCTAACTCGATAATTTGTTCAAAGAGTTTTGGAATTGATAGAGCCTAACCAGAGTTAGGACAACACTTTGGAAGATGGCACACGGGAAACTCCTGACAAATGCTGAAAGATGTCATAGAGATATGGCTCCTGACGAAGTCTGTTAGCATTGCCTCTTTGAATTTGATAACCTTATACATGTTTTGAGGGATTGTGATGATGTCCAACTACCTTTGAATAGAGTTAGTAAGCCTGAATTTTGGAGTAAATTCTTTATCTAGTGTACTCTTCTTGGTTTGGATGGAATCTTAGTCATTATGACATTGAAAACATCATTTGTTCATGGAAAATATTCTTTGGTGTGATGGTTAATAAACTTTGGTAAGATCGAAAGTCTTTAATTTTCTCCTGAAATACAAAGATGAGTAGTGATTTGTGATATTATATTGGTAACTAAGTTGACTTTATTCATAATTGTCTGATCAATAGTAAGGCTCTAAAATAGAACTTGATTAATGTTAACAAAAAAATGGATTAAAACCGGCGTTGGTGTTATGAAGATGGTGCTTACACCTATATTAATGACTCCTCATCTTGTGAGGGAATTCTTCACAACCATAATGGTGAGTTCATATGTGATTTTTGCTGTAAAGTGGCATTCAATAGCTCTTTGTTTTCTAAAATGTGGGCTTTTAGCAATAGCGTTTTATTGGCTTATGATAAAGGTATTCGTAATGTTATTTTTGAAATCGACTCCTTGGTCTTCCTCTCCATGGTCCAAAAAGACAATACTCGTTTTACTTTGTTGATTATTCTACTCAAATAAATCATTTTTAAATCGTATAGACGAACTAAACATACTCCTTTAGTTATTTTTCAAGAGAAATATATAAATGTTATCGTTTATGAGATTACCATGGTCTCCTTTTTTTTTCTTCAAAAAGTGTAACCACATTTTTCGTTAATAGATTCATTTATGACATATAATGCTGAAAATATTTAACATTTAATTCTCAATTTTTATTTTGGTTAATATTGATCTAGTTTTGTTTTTAAGATATTGATATTCAATAAATTCTATTAATTTTTTTTAATGTATAATGTCTAAATTTAATGATTATATATGACAATATAAAATAGTTTTAGATTGTTATTTAATCACAATTCATAATTCTATTATATAAATTTATTTTATATTTTTTCTTAAAAAATAACCACTAGTTGTTTTTATTAAATGTTATATAAAAATAATTCATATCTAATATTAATGATGTATTGTTTTTTTTTCTTTCTCAGCCGTGTATATAGTACACCCTAAAGAAAAGATACGAGAACGTGAGAAACGGTTATAATAAGTAAAAAAAGAAAAAATGCAAGTATGGCCCACTGGCCACTGCTAGGAGCGCGGGAGTCTCGGGGGATGTTTGAGAACAGAGGCCTTTTGGAGTGCGGTGGGTTCTTTTAAAAGCAAAATCCCTTCAAACTGTGTTTTTGTGAAGTGCCAAATCAAATGAGCTCAAAAGTATTGTGTTTCATTTTCTTTTTTACTTCTTTTTTAGGCCTTTTCTTTTACTGCCAAAAAGAAGTTATTCTATTGAGTAGTTACGGGAAACAACGTAATAAAGTCGCATTAAATTATTTAATATAAAAACTCTAAAATCATAAATAATTATAATTATACTTGTTAAATAATAATCAAATAAATCAGTGGAGGATTGATATAGAAAAAAAAAAGAAAAAGAAAATTAGTGAATTTATGTTTAAATCTTTATTAAAATAGATACTTATATTTAGTTGATATGATTTAAATATAATTATCATTTATAATTTTTTTATAAAAATTAAAAAAATAATAATTCTTCCTCTAATATTTTCAATCGATCTCTTTTACGAGCAATAATATGTCTTTACTTTACTAATAATGTAAAATTTGTTTCAAAATGTTTCAATCTTATAGTCTGATTAAAATAAAAAACTTTAAATTAATAATTATTATAAGAAATCAAATCAACATGCAAGCAGAATAATTCAATTTTAATTGACTACTTAATTATATTCAACTACTTTGTAATTTCTTTCATTTAATCTCAATTAAATATATTTTTATCGTTTTCACGTTACCTATTAATTTAGTTTAAGGGAGGAGATTTGTTAGTATGATAGAAGTTAAACTTTTTAACTTTTATATATTCTCTTTTTAATTTTTTAACTTTATAATACCTCAAATGAATCTTTTATATATATATATATAAAATAGACTCTATTGTCATCTCGTATTATTTCCTTCGTATATATTTATCATTTTAGTTAAAAAGTCTTTATAGATAATTTCTTCTATAAAGTTTTTAAATAATTTTTCTACGAATTTTATATATTATCAATTAATTTATACTATATCTCTTATTTAAATTTATTTTATAAAATTTATTCAAAAAATTCTAATCAACTTTACATTTTTGCCTTTATCTGCGATTTATTATACTCTGTCACATTTTTTGCCTTTATCCGTTATCTATTTATTGCTAGCAATTGTATACTTCTTTTTAGAATATACAATATTAAACTTAATAATGTAAAAAATTTCTTCGACTTCTTATAAATTGAGAGGATATATGTCCCTCTTGCTTACTCTAAAATAAAATTTCGACTATTTATATGTTTTTTGTTGTTGTTGGGTGTGTTTACTAACAACATTAATAGTACTTCTCTTCTATATATCACATTGATAAAATTGAATATATATACATATTATTAATATAACTATTATATCAATAATTATTTGACAATTAAAATATAAAATTTTATATTAATATTTTTTTAAAATTTATTTAAATTAAATAAATTAAAATATATCTACGCAACGCACGAGTTAACATCTAACTTTCATTAATTTTAATATCAATTTAAGACATTACTCGATCAAATAATGAATTCAATAGCCAAAACAAGTTAAAGTTTAGTTTAGTTTACTTCTATATATCTATCAACTCATTATTAGGGTGGAAAAATGGATCTATTAGATGAATATAGATTATATTATAATGGATAAATTAATACAATTCATTAATCCATTTACCATTAATTAAAAGTTATTTAAAATTATCCAATCAAATTAATCCATTGAAAATAAGATCAAATGTATCGATCAATTATCAACTTTTTAATAAAAAGATATCCATCCACTATCATTATCTTCAAATTGCTAGACAATGTGGTGGTTTTTTGTTGCTCCTTTGATTGCATCCACATTAACTATCTAGATTTCTCCCACTTTAAAGACTTGGATAAGTCTTGCATCCTTCTAGGATCCAACCACACACCTTCAAACACTAGGCCATCAAGAGCATTAATCTCACTCACTATTTTTTTAATGTTAAAATCTACAATATCAAAGACCTCTCTATTCCACCCTCTCAGCTTTGACTTTTATGCATTGTTTGGAACAACAGAAAATTGAAGAAAGAACGTAAGAGAAGAAAAGTGTTCATGAAAATTCGTGTTCCTCTAGTTTAGTTCTCCATGAACAGTGAAGGAAAAAAAAGTTTTTGTAGGTCACATGCTAAAAACATTTGTTTAAAACACACAGTCTTAATTAGAGTCCTTTATTGTAACTTATAATAATATTAGTCATATCATACAACTAATAAATATATATTTTTTCTTATCTCTCACTTGTTTTGTTTCTTTCTATTCAACTTCTCTTTCTCAACATGAGTTTTTCATCCCACCACAAGTGTATTCTTACAACACTCATCCATAAATGCTCTAAAACTATCAAGTTCTAGCCAACAATTATTAATTTAAGGGGCATAGGTCCCCTATATGAATTGTAAGCCAAATCAAAAAGTGATCATAAATATCTCTATTTCTAATCCATTATGTCTTTACCTATTGTAAATTTCCATATTTTTTTCGTCATTATACTATATTTTTAATTTAAAATTTATTGTATATTTGAATATATAAATTATTCACATATTCATTTTAAAGAGTATACTCGCCCGATCAAGAGCTAAACAATACTTTATATTTTTTTATATTCACAAAACAGATTATTATTTTGTAAGCTAGTAAAAAATTAAGTTTTAATACAAATTCTTAATTGCGTCTTTTTTCCTTAATCAATATTGTATGTGATTACTTATTATCCAGTCTTATCGGTGCATTCAATTTCATTGGTAGCAATTGAGCTTTGAGAAATTTCCAATGATATTAATAAGGGATGGGAAATGGAGTGGGATTATAGGATTTGACATTGTCCTATCACCTACTTGTGATTTAAACAAGCCTTCCTCTCCCATGTTTGTAATTGATGGATTCATCAATTGTTTTTCTTCTATTATTTATTTCCTCATTATAGCCTTTAGATACATGAACCTCATCATTAAAAGCTCTCATTCGTGAATGACTTTTATTTCCTTTCAAATACATTAATACCCATCCTTTGCCTTTTGTATAAAATCTTCCATTTTTCGACTAATCCATGTAACAGATTGAGGTACCCATTTTACTCCCTATAATTAACTTTTGCTTATAAAAAACAATGTAAAATAGTGGACAAAGTGAATAGGATAACGTGAGAGATTTAGTATTAGAGTGCGTTATTAAATTTGGTGAAATTTCTTCATTTCTTCATTTCTTAAAGATTATGATTTTTTTCTCTCACCACGAATAGTCTATGTGCCATTATGCTATTGTAGATTTATGGTACCTCATCATTTATTTTTTTTATTCATATTTTTTTAGTAAAATACTTTATTAAAAAAAGAATTTATATTTTACAAATTCATTTTTTTTAAAAGAATAATTTTTTCTTTGAAAAGAAAATTCTTAATATTTATTCACAAATGCACGATGAAAAATGTTAAGATTACGAAGAAGTTTGGTAAGAATAATCCATGATCTAATTTGATTGATACCCACTCATAATTTTGACTTAAACGAGGAGCATTTTCTTTTCAAAATGCCACGTATCTAATTTTTACCATACTTGATTTTAACTATATTACATAGTTCATACACAACAAAAATATGAAAGTACAATTTAATTCAATAAATATATATTAAAATTTTAACAATAGACAAATATTATAGGTAAATAATCCGTTGATCTATAATTAAAAATTATCTAAAAAACTCTGAATATTTACAAAAGTGGTCGATTGTAATATACATTTAACAAATATGCATGCACACATGATATTGTTGAACAATCTTTTTTTGAATATATAATCTATTGATTAGACTAACGCTCCTAAAATATAAAGAATTAAAAAATAACATATCCTAACCCAAACCAACCCTTAAATATGATATATTTACAACTAATTTACATTACATCACTAAACAGTTTAATTTGAGCCATTTTATTATTAAACAATTGATCAAGAACAAAAAAGAAAATAATTAGGGGACAGACTATAGAGAATTAAAGCAAAGAAATCCAACTTTAACAAATAAAGAAAAGAAAAAAAAAACCTAGCTACAGCATAGTTGCCTTTTATGATATTTAAATAAATTATTATATATTTCCATCAAGAAAACATAGTCTTGTCAACCACCCCCATCTCTAAGACATTGCCGGTTTGAACTGCGCCACCATCTCTCTCCGTACAACAAATCATGTGAGAGTTTTGCTGGTTCTCACCTTCTCCACCCTGTCAAGACCATACCCTAAACTTTTGCAACTTCTTTCTCCACCTTTTCAAGTGTACCTCTTCAACCTCAACACACAAATCAAACTTTGTGGTCACTTGTGTTGTTCTTAACATTCATTATATATATATATAAACAATCTCAAATATGATTTTTTTTAGGGTTTTAATAATTAAGTTCTTGACCTTTCCATGATTTTTATTTTATTTTATAAAATAACAAAGTAGGGTTTTTCATTGATTTCTTCCTATATATTTTGAGAATTTATTTATTTATTTATAATATTGTCCAAGCTATATATATGTTTATCTAAGTGAGAGAGTTATATAAAAATTTGGTTTCTTAAATTTGAGTCAATGGAAGCATACACTAATAATCACCACCTAAGTGAAAACTCAAGTCCAAATCCAAATCAAAATTCAAGGCCAAATTTCTTGTACTCTTCTTCAAGTGGAAACAACCAACACCATCATCACCATCATCATGAACATAATCAAATTCCAATTAACACCTTTCATCTTCAATCTAGTGGATCAAGTCAATGTTTTCAAGTACAACCACAACAACACTCTATTGTGAAAACAGAAGCCAATAATAGTTCACAACTTCACACTCCAATTTTTCCCTACCCTTTGATGAGAACAAATATTATTAATCCTCACACAAATGTTATGCATAATCATCATCAAGGAGGAGGGAGTCCAAGTTCAAGTGAAGCTGAAACTATCAAAGCCAAAATCATTGCTCATCCTCAATACTCTACTCTTTTGGAAGCTTATATGGATTGTCAAAAGGTCACTAATTAATTAATTATTTATTTATTTATTCGTTTTTTTATCATCATAACCATTTAATTATGCATACCCCATTTTTTTTATATATTAATATTAATTAATTATTTTTCTTATCTCTTTCTGAATAAATTATTTGTAGATTGGAGCTCCACCGGAAGTGGTGGCGCGTCTTGTTGCGGCTAGACAAGAGTTTGAAGCAAAACAAAGATCTTCAGTTAACTCGAGGGAATCTTCAAAAGACCCAGAACTAGACCAATTCATGGTACAAGGGGGTATCTTTTGTTTTGGTTTATGTTTTTTTTTTATTAAAAAAAATCTTTAATTTTTCTTTATTAAAAAAAAGAATCTTAAAATTAATGAGTAGAATTATATATTATTATGACATTTTATAATTTTTCTAAAAAACTTCATTTATATTTATATTTTTTGAGGTTATAAATTAAGTCAAACTCTTATCTTTGATTCTGTATGGTTTTCTTCAAATTTATTTTTGGTATATTTTCATTGCAAATAAGTGGATACAAATATTTCGAAATAATATAGATTTATTTATAAATTTTAAATTTTATTTTTTACTTAATATTAAATTCGGAGGAAAATGGAAGTTGT
The DNA here is from genome assembly GCA_037974835.1 of Cicer judaicum. Taxonomy (NCBI): domain Eukaryota; kingdom Viridiplantae; phylum Streptophyta; class Magnoliopsida; order Fabales; family Fabaceae; genus Cicer; species Cicer judaicum. The sequence goes on along the minus strand of JBBPBS010000115.1, from coordinate 5,343,258 downwards.
TGATATAGTTGTAAATTAGTGATATAGATTTAAAAAACCATTTTCTTGAACAGGAAGCTTATTATGACATGCTTGTGAAGTATAGAGAGGAATTAACAAGGCCAATACAAGAGGCTATGGATTTCATGAAAAGGATTGAAAATCAGCTAAATATGCTTTGCAATGGACCCGTTCGGATCTTCCCTGGTACACTCTACTTTATTGCTATTATTTTACTAATTCATTTCACTGAAATTAAAACCATCTCATTAATTAATTCTGGATTAGTAATAATGTGTTAGAGACGGGTTCTGAAGTTCTTGAAATTCGTAAACTCGAGTATTTTCTGAACAGAGTCAGCTAATTTTGACCAAAAAATATTTCACTTGCTTTCAAAATGGTGGGATGGATGGGAAGAGATGGGAAAGAAAGGGACCCAGATATTTCTTTCATCATCTACAGAACCCTAATCTGCTTCTACCCTATCCTATACATTTTTTTAAACAAAACATTTATGAGACTAAAATGTATATAATTTAAAATTTAAATTAAATATATTTAAAATTTTTTTTTCTATATTTTTAACTAAAGAAATTAATAATTTATTATTAAAGATGTTCGATATTCTTTTTAAATAAAAATTAAAGAGTACGTGTATAGTCATCACATTTGCATTTGCCTTTTTAACTTAGGAAAATGATAATTTTATATACTCATTTAATTTTAAATATAAAATATTTAATGTATTTTGATATGTATTTAATTTTATGAAGAATTAGATAATTTTTTTTTAAAATTTTGTTAAGTTTTTGGAAAACAATGTGATGTATTTTTTCTAATCTTAAATATATAAAATTAGAGCGTATAATTTTATCAATTTTCCAATAAAATTAATATTAATAAAATATATATTTGATTATTTTGATACTTAAAATTGGAAGAAGTAGTTGAGTATGTATTGATGAGTCTAGATGAACATTTATTATTAGAGTAATGAATATTTTGTAGGTGGTAAAACCGAAATCCACACGTTCGCGTGTATATGATGGGTTAATTTTCCCCAAGATCCTGAGTTCTGACAAAATTATTCTTCTAGGGTTTACTAGTTAATCAATATTTTGCTGACTAAAACTAAAACCTCTTATGTTTTTTGGTTTAGAATGATACATTGGGTTGTGGTATGTATGACATTCCAACAACACACACTTTCTCATCATTGTAATGGTCAGTTTTTCGGCCGTCTTACAGCTAATGCCGGTTATTATCAATTCTTTTCCTATTTACTACTTACTTTATTCTTTTTCCTTTTTTATTTTTATAAAAAAAACCTCTTTTCTTTTTCAATTCTGTTATTTAAACACACCTAAATCAATTTCCTATTTCTACTAATGAGTTTAGACCTCGGATTTAATATCCTATTTCTTCGCCACTAAATTTAAGATCAAATCTTTAAATTTAAAAATTAGTGAGAAATTTAGAGAGGGATTTTTACATTTTTCTTGTCTAAATTTTTCTCACTTAAAGCATTTTTTTTTTTAGAGAACACTTACATAATTTTCCTCCTATGTGAACTTAAAAATAGACAAATAGTGTAAGCAAAAATAAATTAGAGAATAGAGTAAAATAATACGTGAAAAACTCTTTCAGAAAAATCTACGAAATGTAGTGGTGTAAAATATTTCCAATCCCTATCATTCTTGACTTGGATGACATGATGAAACTCTTCACAAATTCTCCTATTTATAGGAGAACAAACTTCATTAATTAGCGATAATGGTTAGTCAAACCTTGAATTTACAAGAACTATAGTAAATCAACTCTTCACATTTTCTAAATTTGAATGTGTAGTCTTAAGATTTAAAGAAAGTCTCCAAAAAAACCTCAGAAATTAAGTGCATTCGTCGCTTGCATGTGTTGGAATTATTTTGATGACTTGACCAAAGAACATTATCAATTACGAGAGAATATGAAAGATGTTAAATTAGTTACAAATCAATTACTTGAGTTAGTTAAAAATTACTTGATAGCGAAATGTATGTATGTAGTTTGTGTATCTAATTACTTAGACAATGTTGTTGCATATGAAATGTTAGATGATAAATGTGAAGGCGTTGGTTCATCAGAAGAAGATCAAGAGAATAGTGGTGGAGAAACAGAATTGCCAGAGATTGATCCTAGAGCAGAAGACCGTGAACTAAAAAATCATTTGTTGAAGAAATATAGTGGTTACTTAAGTAGTCTTAAGCAAGAACTTTCCAAGAAGAAAAAGAAAGGAAAATTGCCTAAAGAAGCTAGGCAAAAGCTACTTAATTGGTGGGAATTGCATTACAAATGGCCATATCCTTCGGTATGTTATAATTAATCTCTCTCTCTCTCTCTGCTCATTCTTTATATTAAAATTACTATTGTGTTCTGATCAAGGATTCTGTAATTTCCAATTAATGCTTCCATTTAACATGCTCGCTGAATTTGAATTTTTTTTTTTTTGTCAACAACTTCTATTACAAGTTATTATGTTTTTATATCCGACCTAACTAATAGTAAGGACGTTGAAAAGTCTTACATTGTCTTGCTTGTTGGGAAATAACCACGTTACGATTAAGGTTATGTTATAATTTATTGGGGAGTTTAGGCTACGAGAGTAGCAAAGAATCAAATGTTCTGAGATTACAAGAGACTTTGACACTCTATCTTTTACTCAAGCCTTAATTAAGACATTGAGTCGGGATCATAAGAGACTTTGACACCCCTTATTTAACTCAAGGCTTGAGACATTGAGCATATGGATCACTATTCTTATGTATCCAATATTTAGTTTATTCATAGTCAATGTGTGATTAACCACTCAAAATGGAACCAAACGGGAAAAGCTGCTACTACTTCACTCTAACTATTTTCAAAGTGTCCTTTTTTTTCATTAAAAAAGAAATTCAAATAAGCATTGAAATTTATTCTTCTTAGAACAATTTATCTTCCATCATTTTTTATTGCATGGTATTGAACATTGTATTAATTGATTTGAACACTTCTTTTAACTTTATCTATCATTTTGGCATATTAATAAAAATGATGTTCCATATTTTTTTGTTTCTAATTAAAACTCTTGTTGGATATATAATGAATAAATATATAGGAATCAGAGAAGGTAGCATTGGCTGAATCAACAGGTTTGGATCAGAAGCAAATAAATAACTGGTTCATAAATCAAAGGAAGAGACACTGGAAACCATCTGAAGACATGCAGTTTATGGTGATGGATGGACTTCATCCTCAAAATGCAGCTCTTTATATGGATGCTCACTACATGCCTGATGGTCCTTACCGTCTTGGTCCATGATCATCATCATCTTCAAATTCATTCATCACTACCTTCTTATATATATATATTTTATTATATAGTTTAAAAGTGCATAACATTCAGCATCCTATATATAAATAGCTCTAGTTTCAAAAGCATACCATGAACCTTGGTTGTGCTTGTTCTTGTGGAATTAATATGAGTGTTTGAGTTTGTCATAGTGACAATATTAATTGTTTTCTTAATTAATCACTGTCTGTCTGTTGCTTCTATGAACTCTTGAGTGTAAGTAGTGAAAATTCATTATGATGTTTATTGTTGGATTTTAAGTGTATGCAGTTTCTCTATGATTTGTTACTTAAAACCTAAATGTTGTCGTGCGTGGGATAAGATAACGTGTTTGGTGTAAGCAGATGAAGAAATTGCAATTTTGTGATAAACTATGTGAAATCTTGTAAGGAATAAAGTGGATACAACATGAAATATCTTGTAATTTTATTCTATGTTGTGTTGCCATCTTTTATTTTTATTTGTTATGTAGATAATGAAAAAACTAGGTCGTATGCTTCATCCACTATAGAGGGCTGATTAACGACTATTTTGTTGTTGTCCGAAATCACACATTAAAATGTTATCTTTACTCAATTTATGGGATTTGTTATGTCTCTATTTGAGATAAACTAACTGAGTTTATAAAGTCTATTAGTGATTTGTTTTTATGAAATAAATATTTTTTAGAGCATAATCTAATGTTATATATAGAAAATATATTTTTACTAGTTAAACAGAATTTCAACAAATATGTAAAGAAAATTAAAATTTAGATTTAACCAGTCATCTCTTCTCCACATCTTTTGTTTTTATCTTCTTCATTATAGAAGATGGATGATTTAAGATTATATTTATAATATAAAATTACTTATTTATTTTTTCTCTCTATTTTTTCACCATGTAAATAAATGATTTTTACATGAATTAATTTTCTTCGTGTGTTTTTTATTATATCGCTAACTAAATGCGAATTTTAATAATTTATTTTAATCTAATATAGATAGATTCAATAAATATCTTCAATTCAT